>JZKD02S0066751.1:346784-357917 GCA_000966675.3 Picea glauca | reverse complement strand
CCTTGTGTTATTTTTCAAGTACATGTTTTAGATCAGATTTTGCTTGCTGTAGATGAGTTTTATCTTGTTGTAGGTAGATGAATTTCATAGCTCAGTTACATGCTTAATGTTTTCAGCCTTACTCATATTGTGAATGGTTTCTTGAATGAGAACTCAATGTGCAGTTTGACTTCCAGCATTAAGATAGTTTGAATGCTTTTGAGTTATTTATGCTTTCAGTATTTTGATTTGATTTGATGATAGTTGTTAGTGAATGAATGAAGGAAGACAATGAATGAATCTCTTGAATAAGAGTTTTGTTCTTCTAACATTGGATAGGTCTTAAACTCTCTTTTGAATGCTTACTGTTTTTATTTAGAAAGACAAAGTGTTGATTACTGTTATGAGATCTATGAAGATGACTTCTGAATAGGAGCTTAGCATCTCTTTCACATTCAGCCTTAGAATAGGTTTTTGGGTTATCTCCATAAAAGATAAAAACTATCTCTAAAATCCATATACTTTGGACATGCCTCTAAGTCTTACAAACACCGGATTGACAATCATTTACACTCTAATTTACTAGGGTAGATTAGAGCTCAACATGGGGATAGCTCGTCCCTGTGAGGTGCTAAGAACTATAGATCGGTGCATTGAGATTAAATAACTTCTCTTACCTTTGATCACTTACCTTTTATCCGTTTGTCATCCTTGTGTATCTGTTACTATCCCTTAGCCACTCATTTTATTGAATTAAAAACTAAAACTACACCCCAGTGACTTGTTGGGATATGGAGTATTTATTCACTCATAACTAACTAATCAAAAGAAACAATAAAAAGAGAGTAACTATGGTACAAGAGGGACCTTCCCCCATCCTAAAACAAAATAGTGTGTTAGGGAGTGCCCATTTACGTTGCCTCCAAAGATCTATTTATCATCTAGGTTGTGTAGGATAAATGTGTTGTTGTTCAAAACTTCAACCACCTTAAAAGGGACAAACCAGAGGTTGTCAAATTTACCATTCTTGGACTTGTCATCCATTTGGTCATCCCACTTCAAGACTAGGTCACCTTTCTGAAAAATATCCTTCTTGGTTTTCTTGTCAAAGACTAACTTGATCTTGTTCTGATACGCTTATGTCCTCTGCTCTATTGCTTCTCTCTTTTGTTGAACTTCTATAATCTGGAAGATTCTCCTTTGGATGTCATTGGGTTCCTTAATCTCCTTCTACAAGAATTTTATGACTGGTATACCAAGATGAGTGGGAAAAACAACATCTATGTCATAAACAAGTTGGAATGGTGAGGTTCCCAGACTCTTCTTAGTGATGATTCTGTCAGCCCATAAAGCATATTTGAGTTTAGAGTCCCAGTATTTCTTGCTTTCAGTCAACAACTTCTTAATGATGCTGATGAGAGTCTTGTTTGATGATTATGCCAGGCCATTTCCCTGAGGGTAATAGGTGTGGAATGTGTCAAGGAAATTTTATGACTTCCACAGAAGTCAATCATGGCTTTGGAATTAAATGCTTGGGCATTGTCTATTACTATCTTGTTGGGGCAACCAAATCTGGTAAAAATATTAGTTTCCAGGAAATTGATGATCACCTTGTCAGTGGCATTCTTGGTGGGACCTCAATCCATTTGATGAAGTAATCGGTGGCAGTGAGGATCCACTTGTGTTGTCTACTGGAGGGTGGATTTATCTCTCTTATGAAGTCTAACCCCAATTTCTGAAATGGACTAATGGCACTGATAGGTTTTAGGTGCAGTGATAGTAACTTATGTTTCCCTACAAACATTTGGCATTCATTGCAGGCTCTAATAGTAGAAAACACATTAGAGAAAAGGGTTGTCCAGTAGTATCTCTCCCTCAGGATCTTGAGAGCTGTGGCCCTCCAATGTTGGTGCCCTCCACACACTCCTCTGTGCATTTCTGATGTGACCTGTTTGGCTCCATTTTCATCAAGGCATTTTAATAGGATGCTACTCGGATCCCTCAAATACAAGCTCTGATTTGAAATGCAGAATTTGATATCCTTCAATTTGAGAGACCTGACCTTTTCCTTCTTCACATATGGTGGACATTCAAAATGTTGCAGAAAATAAACAATGTTTTTATACCAAGGTGAAGAGGAGTAGTTTTCAGATACCTGTAAATTGTCTTGTCCAAGCTGCATGATGGGTGCATCTGATTGGGTGAAGATTTGATGTAATTCTATCACCTTACAGTTTGATTCTGATAGAAATTTTGCCAATCCTTGCCCCTTGATCATCTTGGTGGGCTTTATGTGTAGGTCATATTCCAATAGTTTGACAATTCATTTTCCTCTTTTCCCCTCACTGTCTAGATGGACCAAAATCTCTTTAACACTTCTGCTACAAACAAAGGTTGTTATGCTAGAATGTAACACATAAACCCTGAAGGATTTGAGTGCTTTGACCAATGCATAAGCCTTTTTATCTAATATATCATACTTCAGCTTAGAATCTCAGAGGGCTCTACTGAAAAAGGATATTGGTTACTCATGCCCCTCTTACTTTTTCTGTAGTAGTACAACAACAATGGTTTCCTCTGAAGTAAAGGAGAAGATGAAGAAATATTTGCTATAGTCAGGGTTGGCCAATACAAGGGCCTCAACTAAAGATTGCTTGATGGTTTGAAAAGATGATTTTGCCTCGAAGGACCATTTTATCACAACATCTTTCTTTAACATGTTAGTAATAGGCTTCAGAATTTCAACAAAATTTGGCACAAAACATCTGAGGAAGTTTATCTTACCAATAAAAGACTGGACAACCTTTTTATTTATGGGGATATCAATTTGTTGAATGGAACAAACTCTCTTTGGATCAATTTTTATACCTCCTGATGATATGATGTGGCCCAGGAGCTTTCCTTATAGCATGGAAAAGTAAGACTTTATAGGATTGAGAGATATTCCATATCTCCTGCATTTCTTGAAAACCTGCTCCAGGTGCTACAAATGTTCATCGTCCGACTTGGAGAAAATGGTTGTGTCATCCAAGTATATAACCATAAATTTATCTGTATGCCCCACAAAAGCTATGTCCATGGTCCTCTGGAAAGTAGCCCCTGCATTCATAAGTCCAAAGGGCATCTTGTCATACATGAATGTTCCCCATTGGGTAGTGAATGTTTTTTTTTTCCTTATCATATTCACAAAATGCTATTTGGTTATAACCATAGTATCCATATAACAAGGAAATCCTATGTGCACCCACTACCCTTTGTAAAATATGATCCATCTTGGGGAGTGGATAATTGTCCTTCAGAGAACACTTATTGAGATTTCTGAAATCAACACAAAGGTGAATCTCCCCACTTTTCTTTCTTACATGTACTAAGTTGGCCACCCATCTTGAGTACCTCAATGGTACAATAATCTTGGCATCCAACATTTGTTTTATCTCTTTCTTAATTATGGACATTAACATGGGATTAAACTGTCGAATATTCTGTTTGAATGGCTTGGAGACAACCTTTAGGGGGATCTTATGATGGATGATGTCAATGTCAAATGTCTTCAAATCTTCATAGGACCATGCAAAAGTATCAACAAAATTTTCAATGATACTAACATACCTATCTTTTTGTTTTGCAACTAATTCTTTGGACAACTTGATGATAATAGGATTTTCGGTGGTCCCAATATTGCAATATGTCACCTCTTCTTCTTTATTTTGCATGGCAGCCCTTTTGTAAACATCATTAATGTCAAACAACCTTTTCAATGGCACTAGTCCTCTTGGAATGTGGTTGGTTTTTAGCTCCACAATATCATGACCAGCCATTGTCTTCAACAAATGGGATGCTTGTTGATCTTCCAATTCTTCCTCTTCACCTCCTTGACTTTCTTGATCAATTGAGATATTGTAGAATTCATCCATGGTGTGTAGAAATCTCTGTAACTCTAAATCATCACTAAAGACTTGCCAGTGCTTTATGTTGTCTGGTATGGTTGTTATGTGTCTTATCTCCACCGATATTTGATATTTGGGCTAATGGGAGGCTTGAAAGTGTTGGAAGCCAGGGCCAAAGAGTCTGCCTTCTTATTCTATTCTCTATGAATAAAGGAAATGTTGAATTCTAGAAAGAAGTTATCGATAAGATCCCATACCTTGTTTATGTACTTTTTGAGCCTCTGTTTCTTAGTTTGATAGATTTTCCTCACTTGATTGATGACCAACTCAGAATCACCAAAAACTGCTAAACAATCAATGGCCATGTCTTTGGTAGCCCTCAATCTCAATACTAGAGCTTCATATTCAGTTATATTGTTAGTAGTTTCAAACTCCAGCTTATAAGAGAGGGTTATTACTTATTCTGAAGGGGAAATGAGGAGAATACCTACACCAAATCATTCTTTTGATGAAGAACCATCGAAATACATCTTCCATACTCAGTTTTGTTGATTTTTCATTGGTTGATCGTTGCATTGGCTAACTGATATTTTTGGTTCATTATCATTTAAGTGGAATATAGATGAGCCAATCTCATCCTCGACAACATAAATTGGGTGATTGATTGGGTTCTGATGATCACTGACTATGTAGGATAACCTTACCTCTCGGTATAGCCTCCTATGTTCACCTCCAAACACAGGGATGGTAGCATAAGTGAGGTCCATTTGTAATGATCCTCCAACCTTATTATCCCACGTTCTCGATAAAAGCATACCAAACTTTGGGGGAATTTTTGCTACAACAATGTCCATCACTAAACTCTTCATGGGTAATTTTGCTAGAGAAACCACCATATCCTTTATCAATCCCAAACATTTTACTTTCTTAGAATCAAAGGAGTACAGCTCTTCATAAGGCTTGGTGATCTCCAGACCTAGTTCTTCCATAACAACTTTGGGCATGACATTGTGAGAGGCTCCTGAGTCCATAAGACAGTTATGCAGGATCTTATCATGGACATTCAAATATATATAGAAAGGATGAGAATCATCAGATCCATCCTTAATGTGTGGACCCACAATAATGGTTGGGTTTTCATCTTGTAGACTAATGACATCAGAAGATACACTAGAAGGAGTTGGTTTCAAAACTTTCATGATGGATTTCTTGAAAGGCTCATTTTTCAACAATTCTATCAAAGGTACAGGGATCTTGATCTTGCTCAGCTCATGTTCTAGGTTGAAATAGGTTGGTGGCCTATCAGACTCTTTTATTTCAGGGACTGTGGGTTTTGATAGAGGAATTTACTGAGCTTTAGATGACATACCTTTATTTGGACTTGGCTTGGGGGAAACTTCAGCTTGTTTGTTTTGATCAGAGGTAGTGGCCTTGGAATCTCCTTCTCTAATCCTCAAATAATATTTCTTCTTGGGTTTTCTTTGAATAACTCCCTCCTCCCCTATCTGATCATCAAACTGATTTGAAATTTGTGCTACCTCATATTCTTGCTATGTTAAATGGCTCGTATAATAATATGTTTCATTGAAAAGAACAACAGTATCATCTGCAGCATTGATGTCTGCATCCATCTCCTCAATATGATTGTTTTGGAAAGGAGGTACTACCCTTTGATCATCATCATTTCTTATTTCTCTCTCCATTATGGGGGGGGGGGCATCATTAGGCCTCCTGAACTGATTTTGATTTCTATTTCCACCCCCTTGAAAAGTTTTGTTTGGTTGTTTGGATTCCCATTTTAGCTTAGATATTTTAGAAGTCAGATCCTTCAAAAGTCTTGGTCATTTCCTCAAGTTTTGGATCAGACGTGGATGAGTTAGAGGAGGTAGGGGAATCCTCTCTCTGTTGTTTCTTCTCTTTATCAAATCTAGTCTTTAGTCTGTCTGATGCCAAAAATATTAGATTCAACTTCAATGGTTGCTTCCTACATGGAAAATAGTGTGTTGGATCTTCTCTCTCTTAGGAGGAGGGAGAACTCTGCATTAAATGCATTGGAATAGGTGATCTTGGCAGAGGCTTCGGTGTGTTTGATATCATTTGGGATTCTACCATACATCTTATTGAATCTCTTGGTGAAATATGAAATAGATTCACCATTCTTTCTCTTTAGGGCCCCAAACTCAGTTATGTAGTAAGGGTAATCTCTCCTATCTCCCCATTTATTTATGAAAGTTTCATCCAGTTCCTCGTTATATGCAATGGAGGCTGGGGGAAGACCTATGAACCATTTTCTTACTTCCCCCTCTAGACTCTGTACAAACAACCTCATCCATACATCTCCATAATTAGTCTTAAATTTATTTGCAAAAATATAAAAGTATTCCAGATGTTCCTCACTAGTTACTTCTCCTTCCCCATTATATATTAGTAAATATTTCATGTAATCTATGGCTAGGAAGGCATGCAAGGCTACAGGAAGAACTAGGGGTGAATATCTAGAAACAATTATGGCATCCATTATGTTAATGGCCATGGATTGAATAATAGGGATCTGCAAATTTATGGGAGATACATGGGTGGATGTAGGACTAGATACTGAAGTGGAATCAGGAGTCGAAGATGTTTGAGACCCTTTGGAATTATGATTCTCATGGCTATCAAATTCAAGCTGCTTGTGATCATGATTAGATGTAGGCACTTTGTGTGTAGATTTACCCTTGAGGGGGGAAGTATACCTCTGAGCTACAATGGATTTCCTTAGTCTCCTATCTAGATCAGACACTATTGTGTTATTCTCAGGGTTAGAATAATCCTTCTAGAATTTACTGTGCTCAATTTTGGATCTTTTGAATCCCTTTATGGGCGTCAGTATTTCTTGTTTAAATTTTACTCAGTGAAGTCGCCAGGTGAAAGATGGCAGTATGTTTGTGTCTGATATTTGTTCACCATCAAATTTTAGAGTTGATTAGTTGTTGTTCTCCCAAGGAAAGATATTTCTTTACTCCATTCCTCAGCAACATCGCCAGAATATGTTGATTCTAAGGTCTGTACCTTACTGCTAAAGGGAAAAGCTAGGCCACCTATCAGTTTAAAATGATTGTTTCTTTTATTTTTTGTTGGTTGGTAAGAGGGTTATTCTATCAAGACAAAAGGAAGTTTGGTTTGGCAGAATGATAGGGATGAGGGTCCTCCTTGTTCGGTGGCACACTAATGACAGACCAGTGAAATAATAAAAAACAAATGGAAACAACATACTACTCAATGAATAAGTTGTTGCAAGAAGTTCAATACATAAAATATCATTTCAAGATATTAAACATGTATCAAAAACACAGTTACTCCCACAGGTTGCAAATAAAACAAATCTTCACCAAAGCATTAGCTGTTTGACAGGTTGTGTATCAGTAAAAATAAGTTATACAATATCTGAAAGGGAATGAAATGTAAGTTACACAAATCAAAAAATGCATTTAAGATAAGATAAAAACACATGAAGAGTTGGACATAAACAATGTCATCAAAAGTATGTTCACCAGGTAGAGAGATTTAATCCATGCATAGAACGGGTCCAACCAGTCTGATGTATTGCTATTCTTTCCCCCCAAAATCCCACCCTTACAATATCTGAAAGCTAAATATTTAAAAGAGTTGCAGAGGCTATCCTCCTTAGGGGACTGAGACCTAATTTAGGTAATTGTTCGTAAAACAAATTATTAACTTGACTATGATATTGGACTTAATTAACAAGAGTGGTTCTTATCACACACATAAGACCACTCTTATTCATAATCTAAGAAAATGCTGGAATTAATCGACTAAAACTACTACTGTCTCTGAGATGGAATTCATGCATGTGCTGGAGGAACTGAATTGTCGGAAAATAGGCCTCGGAGTGACAGAGCATAGCTCTATGTTGAACGATGGAATTCTTGCGAGATTTTGGAGGCCTCTGGAGACAAATGGATGCATGAGAAAAGTCTGTTGATGTAACATCCCTGGCCACCCATGGCAGTCACGCTACACGAGAGAAGGCTTTTGTTCTCTCACTGCAGAACATATTGTGACATACCTAGTATCCAATTGAGCTATGCCACATAAATGTTTCAAACTGCATGCAATTAAAATATATACACACACAACTATTGCGGAAACATATACATAAAATGTAAACAGAAAAATACATTATGTAATTGCACAGATTCACATTGAAATAATAGTAACATATACATGTAGCATATACAAGAAATACCCATAAAAATAAACACATTTATAACCAAACATATGATAACCCATAAAAATAAGCATGTAAATAACAATGCAGCATCTAAATTTATCACACAATTGGCACTTATCTTGGTAATAATGTCAGCAACTGCGTGTATACCTTCCACGAACCTCCCAGCCTTAGACCACACTGTTCATCAATCTCAACAGTGAGTCACCTGTGAGCTGGGACTAAACTCCACCCGGGTAAAGGGATTCCTAACCAGGTTAAAGGCTCATAGACAACAGGAAAGACTCTGTCTCAGGTGCCAACTCAAACTAACAACCTATAGTCCCTCATTCCCCACATGCTTATCCCACCCAGGAAGTGTGCCCCTTATCTGCTCAACAGTCCTTCGGCTTCCCCACTTCCTTTCTGGGCTTCAGCAATAGGCCGGACATGAAGTCTTAGAGCATTGTAGCTGCAATTTAGCACCTTCAGAAAATAATTTCCCAGCAATTCTCTCACCTAGAGAATTACTCACGAGCCTAACAACCCGCCTCTTCAATATCCCATGGGCCTCACAACTTTCTTCTTCATTCCAACTCCCAATATAACCAGGTACACCGACACAAAATGGCTATGGATACAGTTTCAGGTACAATGAATTGTATGTATGAAGGATACCCCAATGGTTGTGTGAATGATCATGGAATCATGGTTGAATGATGGAAAGAATGATGGAAAAGATGATAGGAAATGAACTATGTCCCCACAATATGTATGCATGTCCCCAACTTGACACTTTTCATGTTGGGAGCTACTTTAGGCCACTTGTCCCCACTTTAGAACTTAGGATAAAATAATTATCCATACTTTATATTTTACGAAATATTAATATAATATTCCTTTTTGGCTTAAGCTCCCTAGATTAGCCCCCCCCCACCCTTTCCCTAACTGGTGGAGTTTAGTCCCCCATATCTTTTATCATGGACGATCTATGCACAATGATGTATTTTATATTAATCATGAGACATAAAAAAATAGGCGCACTGGCCTTCAACATCTAGGCTCTTCGGTCTAATCAAAACATAAGCATCCTAGATTTTAATAACTAGCTCACTAGCCTACAAAACATAGCATATACACAAAGGCTCACTCGCCTCAATATCGCTCATACTTAAGATGCTGCGCGTGGTATCCTGGAATGTGCACACTTCATCCTTTTACTGCACAATACATGCATGCACTATGTCATGAAAGGAGCATACAAAATTATATCAAACAACTCACCAACTTATGTACATTTGTATTTACATTTACAATTGGGTACAACCTAGGGATATTACATCTGAAGTGTCCTGGAACTAATCTACGTCGACCTATGACTGAGACTTAACTCTATGTATGTGCTTGAGGTTTTGGAAGCTAAGAACACTCTCTCTTGACTGTAACTGGCCCTTCTTCTCGCTTTCTCTATGATGAGCTAGTCATGAACAGGAAGACGTGGAGGTGGGCATCCAATAGGAAGGCAGGATGAGTGGATGTGAGGGTAGATGGCATGTGAGGAAAGATGTCAAAAGGTGAGAGGAGGTGTGAATACAATGGAGGTATTGGGAGTATGGAATTGATGACGTGTAGTGAAGGATACAGATGTCGATTCAGGAGAGGGGCAATATGTAGTGAGTGGAGGTGACATGGAGGTGAAGGGCGTGACCTGATGTTATTTAAGCACATGATTGTGGGATTTGTTGAGGGTGGTTTGGGACCACACTGCCTTTGGGTCCACAATCCCCCACGAGTTTCCACATACCCTTCCAACAATACCATCGTTCTATTTGTGGGACCGCTCTAGAAAATTAACATCCATGTAGTTTACGTCCCCACAATAAAGTGTGGTCATCGATCTGATTATGATCTATGGTCTGAGTGATATCTACCTGCTGCAAGGATCAACGATTCTTGTTGATTTGATATCAATTCTCCATATTTTCTTCAGACTTTCGAGCTTCGAGAGTTTTGAATGTGAAACATGAAAAACCTCCCGGAGGAAAATCTTCGAAGTGAATGATCTGTCACCATGTGTCGTGATCGATGAATGTTCTAGATTCTTTTCACAAATCTAGGTTTCGGGAGTTTCAAATGTTGGGCATGAAAATCTCCTGGAGGAAAATCGTCGAAGTGATGTGGTGGCCTGACATCATATCATATAACGACTGTTGATGTGCCATGAAAAGAAGGGTGACACATGTCATGTGGAAATGGGTGAATGTCACCACCAAATGACCTGGAATGAGTGCTAGGTGTCATGACTGATGAGTGCTCCATGTTTCATGATTGATGAGTGTGCCACGTGTCTCAAATGATGGTTTCCACGTGCTCCGACACTTCAGGTTTCGGGTGTTTTGAATGTGAAACATGAAACATCTCTCGGAGGAAAATATATGAAGTGAATGATCTATTGCCATGCATTCCTGCTGATGGATGCTCCAAATTCACTTCGGGTTTTTATAATTTCAGGCTTCAATATTTTAGAATGTGAAGCATGAAAATCTCCCAGAGGAGAAATCTCTGAAGTGAATGATCTGTTGGCCGCATGTCCTCACTGATGGATGGTCCAGATTTCCTTCAATACTTAAGATCTTCGGAACTTTGCGACTTCGGCACTTCGACACTTCAGGAGTTCGGCTACTTTAGGAGTTTGGCACTTTGGGAGTTTAGGTGGTAAAGTATCAAAACATCCCGAAGTGATGATGTTAAAATCCACGTAATTATGCACCCCTGAATGGACAAGAGCCATTGATCTGATCATCCTGTTGGATCTTTACCATTCAAATTTTCCCTATTCGTTTTGACAATCCTGGCCTGAAAATGACCATTCTAAATGGTTGCGTTTGTCCATGGGAGTTTCATGTGTATATAAAAAGTCTTGGTCGACCTGTTGTGAGTGTTGGATCATGTTGTCATTGATGCCAATGGTTTGATTGATTGATGTCATTGATTAATGTCAAGTGATTGATTGATGTCAAAGGATTGATTGATTGATGATTGATGTAATATAAT
>JZKD02S0066751.1:307896-331128 GCA_000966675.3 Picea glauca | reverse complement strand
AGCCCACACTGGGTGAACCACGTAAATCTGTGTCTCTCTTGTATTGTGTGTCTTCTGTGTTTTGTTTCTGCATTTGTTTTATTTTATTGCTCCGCAGTCCTGTTTTTCTAACAGTCTTCCATACATCATTTTGTTCTATCAAAACTTGATGGTAGCTTGAATTCAGATCAATCTTTCTAAAGAAATTGGCACCCTTGAGCTAGTCAAGAAGATAATCAATCTGGAGGATCAAGTATCATTACTTGATAGTGATTTTTTTTTCGGACTTTGTAATCAATACAAATTCACCATGTCCCGTCCTTCTTCTATACCAATGCAATCGGGTTTCCATAAGGTTAGGAGCTTGGTCAAATGTGGCCCTTTTGAATAAGCTCATAAATTTGACACTTGATTTACTTAGTCTCCAGAAGGGAGTGTCTGTATATGGGACCATTGGTTAAGGGATACCCAAGTATCAATTCAATGGAATGTTGTACTTGACAATGTTGATGCACCCCTATAGGTGAGGATGTAACACCCTGTTTTCCCCAGTTTGTAAATATAACTATAACTGGCCAAGAAACCATGGAGGACCAAATGTGTGTGTGAAAATTTGATTGTTGAACCTTTGTATACAAGGGTCAATGTATAAATTTATGTCACTAATAGAAATATATGATGAGCGTTTCACAACTGTTGAAAGGGGGAAATTTTTCCAAGATGGACCATGCATGATATGAGAGAGATGGTAAAGGGACGCCAAGAATGGATGCGATGATGCTCACCAGACCAATATGTACTGGGTGTAATTGCCTGATAGTCCTATGACTAGATATGAATTACCAGTCAGAATGGTAGTTGGAAGAGGCCTCGTCAAGAGTTAATGAGAATATGGGGAAGAGTACCCAAGAAATACTTCCAGACTTGACCACGAGCTAGGGATTCAGACCCATGCAACCTTGTTGAGGAAGGAAAGAAGAAGGTAATTTAGAGGACAGAGAGAGATCTACGAGATAGTAGAGTAGAGAAAAATACTCTTGAGGAAGAGAGCACAGAGAACACTTCGACTCGGGAGTGGAGAGGTAAATTTGAGCAGTAAGATCGACCTAGAGGAAAGAATCCATGGGCATAGTTTGGTTACAATATGATAAATGAGGCTAACAAGTAACTCAGGAGGTACTCATGTAGACCTTATTTCTTGGAGCAGAGAAAACTAGACACCCAATATCAGTGGGAGAAGGAGGAGTAACCTTCATCCCTGACTGTCGTGGAGAAAAGAGAAAGAATCTCTCTCAGAGCATCATGGTCTAGCTCATGGGTGGCCAGTGGTAAATTTGTTAGGAGTGGTTGTGCCGATGGTTGGGAGGAAACAATCTCCCCTTTCAGCAGTTGCTTCACAATCTTCATTTTGATAAGTATTATCACTTTCTATGTACATAGATGTAACATCCCCAGCCACCTAGGCCGATACCACACTACCTCAGACCTACTCTGTCTGAAAGACTGATACCATTTGTTATGTAGCCAACCTTGTCAGGCCAACAACACCACTTGAAAATTTTCATGTTCTGATATACATATATATCTATCTAATGCAAATTAAACAGACATAACATTCTGCTCATACACGTATTCATGCAGAAGAGACATTAACACATACATGTAATATATACAGTCAATTTTGATAAAATTATAACACGTGTACAAGATACTCAACATAGAATTAACATAGAATTGGTACTTATATTTTATGAGAAGACCACCGAATGCATCTAGACCTTCCACAAACCTCATAGCCTTAGACCACGCTACTCCAAGCTATTAGTAGTGGTTCACCCTCGAGCTGGGACTAAAATCCACTCAGAAAAATGAATCCTAGGCTAGGGTGAGGCTACAGGAAGCTACACAATGCAATAGGAAGGATTCTCTCCAAGGCACCTACTTACACCCACTTCTCACAGACTCTCATTCCCCACATGTTTGTCCCACCCCGAGAACATGCACCTTCCTTGTTCCACAATCCATCGGCTACTCCACTTACCTTCCAGAGATTCAGCCATAGGATGGATTAGGAATTCTCAGAGCTCTATATCTGTTGTCGGACTCCCTCTAAGAGAAATCACTTCCCCAACAACTCTCTCACCTAGAGAGAGTTACTCACATACCTGACAACATGCTTCTTCAACCATAGGCCTGACAACCCACCCCTTCTAACCACAACATCAAAATTTGGTAAGTCAAGGGAAAGGCACATCAATTACAGAGGTTCCTCATGGAAAGGGGTTCAACAGTGGTGGAATGGATGAATTCCCTCTTTCCCAGTGCCTGAGTGAATGTGAAAATAGATGGCCAACATCATAATGAACTCATGAGGGTAGATGTGGAAAACTAGTCCAAAATGGAGAGGATGATTCCTGTAATAATGGTGAGAGAGAGAATGGTGAGAGCGAATAATGGTGAGAGAGAACAATGGTGAGAGAAAGCCCCCATAATGGTGTAAGTTCCCGCATAAATCTGCATGCATCATGGGTGACACTTGGCTCTCCAAGAGCTCGTTCCCCTCCACTTGGAGTTATGTTCCTCCCTTAAGGAACTTAGGATAACTGGGTTTAATTACCAAATTTAGAATTTCAGGAAATACATTATAATATTCCCTTGGGTTAATCCCTCAAGCTTAGCCCCTCTTTCCTAGCCTCTCCACCCCATCTGTTTCCCTATCTAGTGGATCTTAGTCCCCCATAACGCTTTATTCGTGGTTAGTCTACATGCAACGATGTAAATTTATTAATGATGTAGTATTTACATATACAAAAATGAGGCTAACTAGCCTTCGGCATCTAGCCTCTTTGGCCTACTCACATAAGCCTCTGAGCTTATAAATGCTTGACTCACCATCCTAAAAATATCATTACAATTCCTGATTAAAAATTAGGGGCTCGGCCTTGGGGTATTACAATCTCGTCCCCTTATTTTTGCATTGTCCTCAGTGCAATTCTTTTACATCATATCAGCGAGATTTTCAAAATCTTAAAAAAGATGCAGGTATTTTTCCCGCATAGCATCTTCATGCTCCCAGGTTGCATCCTCAGGACCATACCAGACCCATTGGACCTTTACAAGCCCTATGGCTCGATTCCAGAGTTGTTTTATTTTCCGGTCCATAATGCGTATTGGATGCACTTGAAAATCGCTTTCTTTCTCCACCTAAATCACATTCTAGTCTATAACATGATTAGCATCAGGAATATATTTCTTAAGTAATGATACATGGAATACATTATGTATAGACATAAATGCAGTTAATTCACTCATATAAGCTACTAGTCCAATCCTTTCCAGGATTTCAAATGGTCCACAATATCTGGCTCCCAACTTGGAACAGTTTCCCAACTTCAGGTAAATTTTGTTGGCTTTCACCTTCAAGAAAACATGATCTCCCACTTTAAATTCCCTATGGGTTCTTCCTTTGTCAGAGTAGCTTTTTTTCCTGCCTTGGGCATCCTTCAAATTTTTCTTTATCTTTAACAATTTCTCTTCCATTTCCCTGAGCAACTCTCGCCCAAGTTGTCCCAACTTATTGGTGTGTTGCACTTTATGCCATAAAGTGCCTCAAATGGGCTCATCTTCAGTGATGCTTGGTACTGATTTTTGTAGGAAAATTCTACCAAGTGTAGATAATCTTCCCACTTAGATGGTTTTTACATCACATACATCCTTAGCGTATCCTCTATCACTTGATTTACTCTTTCTATTTGTCCATCAGACTCAGGATGATAGGCTGTGTTGAAGTTCATATTTGTTATGAACCCCTTGAATAAATCTTTCCAAAGATTCGAGGTAAAATTTGGGTCTTTGTCAAACACAATTATCTTGGGAATATCGTGAAAATGTGTGACTTCCCTCATATAGATATAAACAACATTGGTTGCTTTGTGAGTAGTCTTCAATGGAATAAAATGGGAAGCCTTCATAATCTTATCCATTACCACCATGATGGAATCATGTTGATTGTTTGTTCTGGGTAATCCTATGATGAAATCCATAGTCACCACTTCCCACTTCCACTCAGGAATGGGAAATGGATACATCAACCCAGCTGGGTGCCTATACTCAGCCTTGACTTTCTGACACTCCATACATTTAGCAATGTACTCAACAATCTCCCTCTTCATGCCTGGCCAATAGTATTGGCTCTTGATGGTTGCTACTATTTTCTGATATCCTAGGTGCCCAACATAAGGCACATTATGCATCTCTTTCAATATCATACACTTCAATTCATGATAATTGGTCACATAAATTCAGTTCCTGTACAAGAGAACATCTTCATTACCCAATTTAAAATCATCAAACTTTTGTTGCATTTTACCTTGTTGTAGTTTTGTCACCAATTCCATGTACTGAAAATATGCTTTTGCATCTTCTAAAATTATGCATTTAATATCAGTTTGATACATGCTAATGGTTGTAGCATGTAGTTAATGCACTTCCCTGTTGAGTGCATCAACCACTTTGTTCTCCTTTCCTTTGATATTCTTGATATCAAAGTCATATTCACAGAGGAATTCCAGCCATTTGCTCTACCTTGCATTTAATGTAGGCTGATCAAACAAATATTTCAGACCATTATGGTCTGTCCTAAGCTCAAACCTCTTTCCCATGAGGTAGTGCCTCCATTTCTTTAAAGCGTGTACTATGGCTGCCAACTCCAAATCATGAGTGTCATAGAGCCTTTCCTGATCTTTCAATTTCCTAGATTCAAACCATATCAGAAACCCATTCTGACTGAGGACTCCACCCAGTCCTTCTTTGCATGCATCTATGCAAACCAAAAAATTTGCATTCAGATCTACAATCCTTAGAATTGGATCACTAGTTAACATTTGCTTCAATTGTTGGATGCTCTTTTCACATTCTTATGTCCATTGAAATTTTACCCCTATCCTTTGCAGGGAAGTTATTGGGTGAGCAATCCTCGAAAATCCTGTAATGAATCCCTTGTAGTAGCCATCTAGACCCATGAAGGATCCAACTTTTGTCACATTCTTAGGTGAAGTCCACCCTTTAATGGCTTCAATATTTTTGGAGTCTACTGCTATTCCCTCTTTGGATGTTATATGCCCCAAATAGTGAATTCGATTTTGGTAAAATGAGCACTTGCTCAATTTGGCATACAGTTGGTTCTCTCTTACCACCTATAACACCATCCTCAGGTGTTTCTCGTGCTCTTTTTCTGACTTGGAATATACAAGGATGTCATCCAAAAAGACAATGACAAACTTGTCTAAATATTCTAGGAAAACACCATTCATTAAGAACATGAAAACAATTGGTGCATTTGATAACCCAAATGGCACCACTGTGAACTCATAATGACCATACCTTGTCCTGAAGGTAGTCTTGTTGATGTCTTCATCTTTAATTATTACCTAGTGGTATCATGACCTGAGATCAATCTTTGAAAATATCCTTGCATCCTTCAACTAATCAAAGAGATCATCAATCCTTGGGAAAGGATACTTGTTCTTTATAGTTACTTTATTTAACTAGATGAAGTCAGTGCACAATCTCAATGTCCCATCTTTATTCTTCACAAATAATACTTGGGCACCCCAAGGTGACACACTTGGGCGTATATACCCCTTCTTCAAAAGTTCTTCCAGCTGCATTTGTAGTTCCTTCATCTCTGGTGTACACATTTTGTAGGGAGTCTTTGACACTGCAGCTTCTCCGGGCATCAAATTTATAGAGAAATCAATATCTCTTCTTGGGGGTAGTCTTGGTATCTCCTTAGACACATCCTCAAACTCTGTCAGAACTGCATGCTATTCAATATTTGGCACCTTATCCTTAGGTGTTTCCTCCATATGAGTTGCAAATATTTGGCAACCCTTCCTGTAACACTTCTTTAGCTGCATTGTTGAGATTTCTTGGACAGTAACTTCCCTAGGAATTCCTTGGACTGCTCTCTGATTTAATTCCTCATCCAGGCAAGTGAATTCCTTTTTATGATAGTCTAATATGGCATGGTGTTAGTCCAACCAATCCATACCAATTAGGAAGTCATATGATCCCAAAGGAAAGATGTTCAAATATGCCTTGGTACTCAATCCATTCATGCCATTGGACATGATTTAACCAACTCAACAACTTTTCTCTTGGCTCTCGTAGCCAGCTAAACTAGCCAAGATTTCCCATGATTTCTTCTTGGAAATTGAAATATTTTCACTACCTTAGGATATATATAGCTATGACTAGCCCCTGAATCAATTAAAATAGTAAATACATGGTTAGTGATCATACCTTCAACTTCAATCATGTGTGATTGAAAATCAACTTGCTTGTTGTCCAGGGCTGCATAGATCCTTGGTACACTTCTGCCCATGTCCTCCATTATTTCTGCTTGTTGAACATTGTGAACAACTCTCACTTTTTCATTCTTGTGAGGACAATCTTTATACTCATGATCTCCTTTACAACCCCAACATTGCATAGGTGTCTGCCTTGGCATTTTCCCACCTACTTCATCCATCCTGGGCTCTCTCAAAACAAGTTCTCCTTGAGGACTATTTCTGAAAAATGGTGGCTTGTTCTCATTCTTCCTTTATTCCCTCTTAAACTTCTTCTTGTCTTCCCAAGCTCTTTGGAAAGTAGGATTTCCCTTATGCTGATCATATAAACACTTTTCCCTCCTTATGATTTCTTCCATAGTTTTAGGATCATCATATTGGATCTTATCACTGATGAAAGATGGCAGTCCACTCAGATATCTTTTGACATTAACTGTCTCATCCTTGATGAAGGATACATACTTCAACAAATCTAGAAATCTCCTTTCATATTCCTCGACGGTCATGCTGCCCAGTTTGAGTTCAAAGAACTCTTTCATCTTTTTGTCATAGTACCTCTTGGTTAAGTATTTCTTCTCAAAATGTTTCTTGAATTCCTTCCATGTAACATTATTCTCTCTGGTGTGTTGCACTTGCACAAGCTGATCCTACCACATGGATGAATTTCCTTTCAGCTGATAGATTGCAATTATTCCTTCTGCATGAGAGGGATGATTTTGTAGTTGGAAATATTTCCTCATGCCAAGCAGCCATGTCTCATCATCTTCATATTTCTTGTGCTCTCCATCAAAAGTAGGAGGTTTGATCTTGTTCATTTCTCCCTTCAATTCATCCACCCCATACCTCTTATGATTTCTGGTAGGGGATGGACTTCAGCTATTGTGTGCCCTCCTTTTGGAATGTCTTTGGGAGTGTTGGTGATGTTTGTTACCACTCCTTGATCTTCTCTCCTCATCAATGGACCTGTGGCTTCCTCATCTACTAGAGCCACTCTCCTTATACAATTTATTTTCAATTTTGTCCAAGCTCTTTATTAACTTCATGTTGTTCCTTAGCCTTAATAAGCTTCTCATTATTAGCTTTCTGGCTTTGGACATCTATTTTCAACTTCTATATGGTCTCAACCAAATTTATATCTTCCTCTTTTTATCCTCCATGTTTGTTGGAGTTAGTTCCTTCCTTATCCAACTGATCATTCATTCCTCTGATTTCATCTTCTTGGCTGTAGACTATCTATGTATCATCCATCCTTTAACACTCTGGTGATAACTCTATTCTTCTCTGACAACTGCTAACTCTGCAAAAAGTGTGCAGACAATAGAACTTTGTCATTCTAATTGTCTTAACATTTTCATGAAAACATGAACAATTCAGGTTTATAAATGTTCATAATTCCTTCTACTGATTTCCTGAGAAATTTTACTGTCAAGACAAATTATGGGTGAACAATTGTCTTCTACTTTTCTAGACCTTTTCCTTTCTCAATTCCACATTTTGAGCAGGACGTTATGGTGTTAACTCTCTGCAGTTAATCACCCTTCTCAGAGCTACAATGACTCTTGGACCCTTGCTGGTTTGACTCCTAAATCTCATAGAGCTTCTTTACCACCTCAGGGGCGGTTCCAAACAGTCAAAACCCATTGGTTCAACCTCAGAGCTCTTATCTTCTACAAAAAATGCTCTCAGGCATTAGCCCCCTTTTTTCAAGCCTTCAATTGCATCTAACCCTTGGTCATGATTAAGCGCCAATCGACAGGCGCTTATCGGAGCCTTGGGGGCTTTGGGGCTCCAAAAATTTGGGTTTTGGTTGTTTCTACTTCACCACCATAAGATTCTCTCGAACGTTGAATTAGTGAACATGCGAAGGGGGGTGGATCTACGGTCCATGGCTTCCCAGCATCCAACGACTGAGATTTACTACAAAACTTCGGGCTTCGAGAGTTTTTGAAACACTACTGCATAGATCCACTAGAGTGTCGAACTGGTGAATTCACAACAACACATCAACAATCTGTGCCTTCTTGTTAACCAACAACCATGATTGACTCCGAGACTCTGGGCTTCAGGAGTTCTGGACATTCCATAATCTCCAACCTTCTGGAGAGCCAAGTCTAAGGACTATTGCACCCATTGGCACGTACTTTAGGCCGATCAATGGTCAAGATTAACTTCGGCCTTCTGGATTTCTTGACTCAACGCAATATGTAGCAGCATTCCTCTCAAGTACCATGTCTCTGGACCTTAGGATCTAATGCCATGTGTCACTTGTGACCAACAGTTGAGATATACTCTAGCCTTCATGCCTTCGAGAGTCATCGACCTCAAATTCTTATACCTTGAAGCCTTCGGAGTGCCAAGTCTTTGGACTTCACTATATGAAGCCACACGTCCCTTGCGACCAAGTTAATGTGGGCCCAATATAATTAAAATCTTTACCAAGGTTTTAATTTCTTTATGTAACCATCCAAGCCCCACTAACCATGCTTTGAGAGGAGTGCCACATGGCGGAATTCTAGAAGCGGACACATGGCCCAATCAGGCGGGTGACACATGTCACATTCCAACTAGAATAGTCATTCTTTGATAGGTTCTTAACTCACTGATACATGGCACACATCCCATGTGTCCATGTCATCCCAGGTGATGCCAGCAAGCCACGTCACTTCAGGACTTTGGGGCTTCAGGCTTTGGAAGATTCTACACTTGCACACCTCAAATCTCTCAGACTCCGAACTCCTAAACTTATTAACCTTCTGGGGTCCACATAGTATAGTTATCATCAATTAAGGTGGTAACATGTGGCATGTCTAAGGAAGGTCCACATCACCCCAGGTGACATCATCATGCCACATCACATCCATTGCTTCTAAACTTCGAGCCTTCGGGCTTCGGAACTTCGGAAGATTTCTCATTAGCACTCTTTGTTTCAATCGAATATCAAATTCCTGAATAGGATTATCTATGGACATGTGTCTTTGAACATGGATGGTTCGGATTAATCAAGATATTTCTCTCTAACACACTCCATTTCTCCCGAATGCCAAAACCTCGAATAGGCTGATCTGTCGACACGCGTCTCTTTTAACGAACGGTCCAGATTAACTATGGACTTTGGGACTTCAGGAGAATTTGCATTAGCAGATTTCATTTCTCCTGAATGTTGAATTCTCGAACCTCTTAATATTTTTGAGGTCCACGTAGTACAGTGGCACCCACATGTCAGACTGCTATTGGTCCAACAAGGTCATCAAAGTACCATTTCTGAATGTCACGTGGTAAGACTAGGAAATTCCACGCCACCCTGGCTGACGTCATCGTGCCACGTCACTTCAGGACTTCAGGATTCAAGACTTTGGGAGATTTCACCTTAGCACACCCCGTTTCTCCCGAATATCGAACTCTCGAACTAGTCGATCTTCTTGGAGAAAAATCCATGGCTCTCCTTCTTCTGGATGATCTATGGTTGAAACTGGCCCCGGGACTTCAGAAATTCGGGCTTTGGCCCCTTTTTCTCTACAACACATAAAATTCACCGATGACACGAAGTTCGAAGGACTTGGGGGTTAAATTTCCTACACCTCTTTCTAGATCTAACGACTGATAAAGGTCTTCCTTTCCTGTGCATAGATTGTACGTCCCAAATTCAAACCTTGCAGCCCAACACCACGGTTGTTGTGAATTCTTTCTCTGTTGCCATTTCTTAAACCGTTATACCTCCTAAACTTCATAACATGGCCAAGGTATTCTCTTGGAACTCAGGGATGCTCTTAACTCATATATTTTATCCATTTTGACAATATTTATGTTTGAACCTTGATTCTAATTTCCAATTATCCAGCCCAATTCAGGCTCAGTGTTGAAACCTTAGCTCTGATACCATTTTGTAACATCCCCAGCCACCCAGACCGAGACCACGCTACCTCAGACCTACTCTATCTTAAAGACTGATACCATTTGTGACGTACCCAGCCTTGTCAGACCAACATCACCGCTTGAAAATTTTCTTGTTCTGATATACATATATATCTATCTAATGCAAATTAAATAGACATAACATTCGGCTCATACACATATTCATGCAGAAGCAACATTAACACATACATGTAATATCTACAGGCAATTCTGATAACATTATAACACATGTACAATATACTCAGTATACAATTAATAGAGAATTGGTACTTATATTTTATGAGAAGACCATCGACTATGGGCAGACCTTCCATGAACCTCCCAGCCTTAGACCACGTTGCTCCAAGCTATCAGCAGTGGGTCACCCCCGAGATGGGACTAAACTCCACTCAGGAAAAGGAATCCTACGCTATGATGAGGCTACAAGAAGCTACACAATGAAACATGAAGGATTCTCTCCAAGGAGCCTACTTATGCCCACTGCTCATAGACTCTCATTCCCCACATGCATGTCCCACCCTGAGAATATGCACCTTCACTATTCCACAGTCCATCAACTGCTCCACTTCCCTTCCAAAGCTTCAACAATAGGCCAGATCAGAAATTCTCAGAGCTTTGTAGCTGTTGTCGGACTCCCTCTAGGAGAAATCAGTTCCCTAACAACTCTCTCACCTGAAGAGAGTTACTCACAGTCCTGACAACCTGCTTCTTCAACCATGGGCTTGACAACCTGCCTCTTCTAACCACAAAAGAAAAATCTGGTAATTCAATGGAAAGACACAACAATTACAGAGGTTCCCGATGGAAAGGGGTTCAACATTGGCGGAATGGAAGACTGCTAGCTTTCCCAGTGCCTGAGTGAATGTGAAAACGGATGGCTAACATTAGAATGAACTCGTGAGGGTAAATGTGGTAGACTATTCCAAAATGGCAAGGATGGTCCCTATAAGAATGGTGAGAGCGCGAATGGTGAGAGTGAACAACGGTGAGAGCCAATAATGGTGAGAGCGAACAATGGCGAGAGCAAGCCCCCACAACAATGGAAGTTCCCCCATAAATCTGCATGCATCCTTGGTGACACTCATTCCCCTCCACTTGGAGTTTCGTTCCTCCCTTAAGGAACCTAGGATAAGTGAGTTTAATTCCTAACTTTAGTATTTTCAGGAAATACATTATAATATTTCCTTGGGTTAATCCCTCAAGCTTAGCCCCTCTTTCCTATCCTGTCAGCCCCATCCCTTTACCTATCCAGTGGAGCTTAGTCCCCCATAAATCTTTTTTCGTGGTCAGTCTACACACAATGATGTAAATTTATTAATGATGTAGTATTTAGATATACAGAAATGAGGCTCCATGGCCTTCAACATCTAGGCTCTCTGACCTACTAACACATAAGCCTCACAGCTTATAAACACTTATCGCACTAGCCAAAAAACTTCATTACAATTCCTGATTAACAATTAGGGTATCATCCTTGGGGTATTACAATATATATATATATATATATAAAGAGAGAGAGAGAGAAATGAAATGAATGCAATGATGAATGTATGTTTTTCAGGTTAAGGTGTCCAAAATTTAATCAGTTACTAGAAATTAGTCATTGACATCTGTAAAAGGTTACGCTCTCATGATTTTAAATAATATCAATTAACCACTAGAGATTCATGGGATGGGATTCCACAGGAAGTCAGGGTATGGTTGCCTGATATGTACAGGTCCTATCGAATCCTTTGAATTATTATTTGCGGGGATGTCATGCCCCTCTCTGTAGGAGAAGGAAATTTTCCCTCTTCATATTATCCACCTATCGGGCCAAATGCTCATGCCCATGACCTTACCCATTCACTACTAAATATTTCCCTCGATATTTCCTGAGGAACTCATTTGACCACAACCCAAGAACCTTGTGCTAGTCTAGAAGGAGCTAGATCTTTTGGCTTCAGAGTTTCAAGACTTGTGACTTCATAATATTTGTAAACAACTAAAGGCTAAAGTTGTGGATCAAATACAGTCATCGATCTGGGGATACAGAGCAAATCCCCCTCGGCCATCAGATCGTACTTAGGAAGGGATGCATTAAGCGCTTCGATGAAGGTCTACATTGGGGGAACCGGAGTGGTCTAAACGTAGAAACTCCTAAAGTAATATGAATCGTTTGATATTCAGTTCTCTTGGATATCCTTCTAGTCGTCGATCTGAGGAGCTCACCCTTGATTACCCATCTGACTGGAAACACATCATGGAGCGATACGTGGCCACTACAGGTCCCCTATTTAAGGTTTCTCATCGAACTTGTGTCATTCGATGAGGGGACGTGTGGCAAATGATCCTCTAGTCTGGAGACTTATTACTCCGGAGGAATTGGGATAGGAATTTACTGAAGGTGAAGACCCCCAAAGTTGCGAATGCCTAAATGAATCCCAGACGTTGATCTAACGAGGACACTTGGTGCCAGATTAGAGAATACGAAGATTTATCTCTTCGGGGAATTCATGACGTAAGGAGCTAGCAGTCCTTTGAATTAACGAGAACCATAGGTTTAAGAATCCTTCAGGAGCTTTCCTAACTATCGGATCCCTATCGAGGTCAGCCTGGCATCGACCACTTCAGGAGAATGGGAGTGGTATAACGTCGAGACCCACGATTGTCGAACTTATGAAGTATCATGGACTATAGACTCAGGGACTACGTGGATTCTTACCTACTGTGAGATCAAAGGGTTGGGAGGTGATCAATCCACGATGTCATGGCATCCTGACATCACCCAAGGTGATGTGGACCAGTGTTGCATGTCACCTAGACTTGTGTGTGAATGTAGGACCCATGAACCTGATAGATGATGACATGGGTCACCTCCTGTAAGGGATACAGGTAATCCTTCCCTTTCCATGTGGTGTACTAGGGATCTACCTATACTCGCCACTGTGTACTACACGTCATCCCACATGATAGTGTGTACTCCAGTTTTCTAGGACTTCGGGAGTCTGGAAGTCTGGAGTCCTGAAGTCATAAGAACCATCCGTTGAAAAGGGACGTGTGACAGAAGATGTTGCACTCCAGAAGATAGTCACTTCAGAGGAATTGGAGTGTGAAGGTACCAGGACTCCTAAAGGATGGAGTTACAAAGTCATCATAGTCGTCCGTTGAAAAGGGACGTGTGGCAGAAGATCTGCCATTTCGGAGAAAAGTCACTCCTAGAGGAAAATGGTAAGTGTGAAGCCAGAACTGCCGAAGTCCCTACGACTGGATTTGATCTGAGTCATTCGTCATAATGGACAGGTGTCAGAGGATCCTATAGTTTGGAAACGTGGTGGGCCAGAAATTTTGAAGAGCAGAGCAGATCACAGTCGTTCATGTCTGTGAGCACGTGGTGCAGGATTAGTCACTTCAGAGACCAATCACTCTAGAGGTTTTGTGAGTTGAACATATGAGAAGTCCTAAAGGACAAAGAACTAGAGCCAATCAGTATCGTCGATGCTCTAAGGACATGTGTCGCTAGATCTAAAACTTTGAAGGTTTGGTACTCCAAGGGTTCACAACACGGAGTGTTTGGGGACGTAAAGTTTCCAAAGACAAAATGGATGTGAGTGGTTGGAGGTGGAGGATGTGTTGCATAAGATCATGCAGTCCGAAGACTTGGCACTCCAGAAAAATTGTCAAGAGGTATTTTGGAATTCGTATAAGCCGAAGACCTGAAAACCCTCTCTCATTGCAGGGTCTCGACGGACGATGTGGACCGTTAATTTCCTCCACTATTCGACGCTCCAGGAATTATGGAATTCGGAATAGTCTTCGTGTAATATCATTGGAACTCCCAAAACCTATGAGTGTCGAAGCCCCGAAACCATCGCTATGTAGACTGATTAGCTCTTGGGTTTTGTCCCAAGGGCACAAGGGAGACCTTACTGGTCGGTTTCATCAATCTCAATGAGAGATGTACGTTAAGGGGAAGTTGATTGGAGGGATTTGTGATTGTAAGGAACTGAAAATAAACCCAAAAGAGTGAAATTTTGATGCCCCACCTATAGAAAGTCTATTTAGGGGTTGGGTGTGTTACAAAATGGTATTAGAGCATGGAAACAACACTTGGCCTACTTTGGCTCGTGCACAAGATGAAAAAAAAAAATCTTTGAAAGATTTATGGGGATAATACCCTACCTTTTTACCTTCTATAAGAAAATTGTTTGAACCTCTACTAAAGAGAGGAACGACAGCTTATACTATTGATAGATGTTTTAGGATTCTTCATTGTAGATTGCTAATGTTTCCAAAAAAAAAACTGACTTCACAACTGCAATGATATGTGTTGTTCATGAATTGGTAGATTAGCAACTAACAGAAAATGTTTTATCAACACTCAAGCATTTATTGAACAACGGAATAAATAGAACGTAAAGGATAGTGACACGTCAGGAGTTGGGGGAGATCTCCCACAATAGAGAGGAATAATCTAATGAAAGGAGGGCAGTGGAAACCCCTCCAGATTTGGCTGAAATTGTAAGAAGCCTCATGGAAGAATTACAGAGTTGTAAGGATGACAATGAAAGGTTGATCAAGGAGCAGGAGAAGTAGACCAAAATTAATGCAGTCTTGCTACAAAGTCTATCAGATATACAAAGACAACTACAACATGGTCCAGCTTCTAGTCACGTGGACAGACATCATGCTAAGAAAACCTCAAGCCCACTTGAGATACAGAAGCATGGTCCTGAAAGTGGCCACACCTGGAGGAGCACCTCAAAGAAGGCCTAACATGGATCTAAGAGACATTGAATGGAAGATTCCTCTCACGAGGACACTAACAACAACAAAGAGTCTTCTAGTAGCAACCCTTTAGGAAAACGCTTGAAATGTTGGGGTTGTGGAGAAGAACAACTACTTAGGGATTATCCACATAGACAACAGAACAAAGGAAGGGTCTACAACCTCCAATAAGCTACCACAGTCAATGATGTGGCTAGGAGCATGCCACAAATTTATGCAGCCTTGGATAATAGACAAGTTGATCACCAAGCTTCAGTAGTGGAGATGGAAGGTACAATTTCCAACCATCTTCTTTCCATTTTAATAGACCTTGGTTATAATCTGAGTTATGTTTCCCCTCAAACTATTGCGCATTGTAAATTACAACAAATTAAACATTCTAAATCATGGATGGTGCAACTAGCCACTAGAACCAAAAGAAAAGTAACAGAAATCATACCAGCATGCTAGTTTATCATAACTGGTTTTCCCACACAAGCGAACCTAAACATACTCCCTCTAGGATCTTATGACTTGTTGATTGGCATGGACTGGTTGGCTGCCCAAAAAACCAAATTGGACTATTACAACAAAACTTTGGAGTGTAAAAATGAAGAAGGAAGAAGGGTAAACCTACAAGAAATTCAAAAACTTGTCTCAGTGAGACAAATATCATCCCTCCAAGTGAAGAAGTATTTTAGAAAGGGATGTCCCATGTATGGAATACAAGTATTGGACTCTATTGAGAATGAAAAACCCATCCTAGAGAACCACCCCATACTAAGATAATATAAAGATGTATTCACAGAAGAGGTACCAGGTATACCTCTAAGAAGGGATATTGACTTTTCAATAGAACTTGTACCAGGAGCAGTGCCAATGTCTAGAACACCCTATAGACTGAGTACACCAAAACTAGTTGATCTCAAACTGCAGTTGAAGGAGATGTGGGACAAAGGCTACATATGGCCTAGTGTGTCTCCATGGGGAGCACCAACCTTGTTTGTGAAAAATAAAGATGGCACACTTAGACTGTGCATAGATTATAGACAAATCAATGAAATGACCATCAAGAATAAGTATTCCTTGCCAACGATTGATGACTTGTTTGACCAATTGAGGGGTGCTACAATATTTTCTAAGATTGACTTGAGGTATGGATACCATCAGGTCTGAATTAAATATGAATACATCCATAAGACAACCTTTAAAACTGTAGCGCCCATTTTCTGCTACTAAGACTTAATTTCTATTAAAAGAAAATTATAACACCACTCTATACTTAACTCATACAGATACTATATGATCCACATGCATTCAAAAAATAAACACATTTAAGCACCGAGTAATACATATTATTTACTGCTATAATTAACAATCCATCGCATTCCATATTAATTCATATACACAGCAAAAATCATGATAACATAAGTAGCACAGTCCTACAAAACATGATTAAGGCATAATCATATACTTATCTTTTAACAGTGGTAGATTCCACCAACCAAGTGCAGGCCTTCCATGAACCTCCCAGCCTTAGACCGCACTACTCATCAGCTCAGCAATGGGTCACCCCCGAGCTGGGACTAAGCTCCATCCCAAGGAAAGGAATTCTAGGTCAGGCTGAGGTTACAAGGAAAACGACACATAAAATCTGGAAGGATTCTTCCCAGGATGCCATCTTATGCCCACTACTACCAGAATCTCATTCCCCACATCCCTGTTCCTCCCAGGAGTATACACCTTCACAAGCACAGTCCATCGGTGCTAACCTCCCTCTCTGGGTCTCGGCAATAGGCCAGATCAGGAAGTCTCGGAGCCTGAAGTTGGTGCTGGACACTCTGGAGGAATCCTCTTCCAACAACATCCACCTCCCTCACCTAGAGAGAGATCACACACAGGCTCAATCACAACTCACACTGGCCATCAAGTCACGTGTAGTCTAGCTCGGTGTGGTTACCATAGCCAACTGGAAATACAACACAGCCTCTCAAACAGGTTTAATCAGTCGGACAGAGGATGTGCACGAACTATCAAAGACAACATGGGATTCTTGACTCTCAGGAATGCACAAGGTATTCTTGCAATGGTTGGGTCCGTCATATTGTTCAACGCTCCCTACCTGCTCAGGTAGTTGGGTGGAATGGAGGAGGGAGAGAGAGAGAGAGAGAGAGCCTCCCATGGCTCATCTCGGCTGTATTATTTGCATGCACCAGGGTGGACACTTGTCACCCTTGGAACTACATGTGTTCCATCAGCATGCATCCCCTTTGCATGCTTTCCCCTTGCCAGGAACTTGGGATAAAAGTGGAAACATAAAATGCACATGTTCTTTTTGGAATAATATTAAATATTATTATTTCCAGGCTTAAGGCCCCCCCTAATTCCTTGCCCACTCTATGGATGCTTAGTCCCCCTTCACTCATTCATCATGGTCGGTCTGCACATGGCGGTGCTTATATTTTATTAATTGTTCTGTGTGATTACATATACAACAGCAGGCTCCTGGCCTTCAACACTCAGGCTCCCTAGCCTAACAAACACATAAGCCTCCAGCTTATAACAACTTGGCTCACCATCCTATAAAACATAGTTAGAATTCCTTTCATAACATGGTTTACAATGGGGCTCGGTGTTGGGAACACTACAATCCCCCTCCCCTTTATTTCTGCACTGTCCTCAGTGAAACTCACACTGTCTCTGCAAGTCTTTCAAAATTTTCAAAAATATGTGGGTACTCTGCCCGCATAACCTCTTCATGCTCCCATGTTGCGTCCTCAGGACCGTACTAGGTCCACTGGACCTTTACAAGCTCTATGGCTAGATTTTGGAGCTGTCTGCTTTTCCTGTCCAATATGCGTACAGGATGCACTTGCAAGACACCTTCTAGTTCCACCTGAATCACATTCCAATCGATGACATGATTAGCATCAGGTACATATTTCTTAAGCAGTGAAACATGAAACACATTATGTACAGTCATAGCTGCAGGTAATGCAAGCATGTATGCAACCAGCCCAATCCTTTCCAGGATCTCAAATGGCCCACAAAATCTTGCTGCCAACTTGGTGCAACTTCCCAGCTTCAGGGAAATCCTGTTTGTTTTCACTTTCAGGAAAACATGGTCACCCACTTTGAACTCTCTATGGGTTCTGTTACTATCCGCGTAACTTTTCTTCCTGTTCTGGGCAGATTTTAGATTATGTTTAATTCTTATCATTTGGTCTTCCATCTCTTTGAGTAGCTCAGGCCCAACTACTACTCTGTCAGCTGGATTATCCCATCTCACTGGAGTGTTACACTTTCTTCCATAAAGCGCTTCGAATGGGCTCATCTTCAATGATGCATGATACCCATTATTGTAGGTGAATTCTACCAAATGCAGGTAGTCTTCCCACCTTGATGGTTTATCCATCACATACATTCTCAGCATGTCTTCTATTACTCTGTTCACTCTCTCTCTCTGTCCATCAAACTCGGGATGATATGCTGTACTAAAGTTCAGATTCTTTCTGAATCATTTGAACAGTCCTTTCCAGAAATTCGAAGTGAATTTCGGGTCCCTATCAAACACAATTGTCTTAGGAATTCCATGCAAGCATGCAACTTCTTTTAAAAACATATCAGCAACTTCAGCTTCCTTGTGGGTGGTTTTTAATGGAATAAAATGGGCAGCTTTAGTAAGCCTGTCCACCACCACCATGATTGAATCATGTTGCTTGCTTGTTCTAGGTAGTCCGGTGATAAAATCCATCGTTACCACGTCCCATTTCCACTCAGGAATGGGTAAAGGTTGCAACAACCCTGCTGGGTACCTGTGCTCAGTCTTAACCTTTTGGCACTCCATACATCTGGCGATGTATTCACCGATTTCTTTCTTCAAACCTAGCCAAAATTAATGTCCTTTGACTACTTCCATAGTCTTATGATAACCAGGATGTCCAGCATAAGCCACATTATGCATCTCCTTTAGAATTGCCAGTTTCAATTCTCGGACATTTGGTACATACACTTTGTTTTTATACAGAAGTAAACCATTAGTTCCCAAGGCGTAGCTTTCCTTGGTCTGTGGTCTCTCACGCTGCTGTAGCTTTGCTACAAGACTTTTGTACTGCAAATCAGTATTTGCAGCTTCCAAAATGTTGTCTTTCATCTCAGTCTTGTACATGCTAATGGCTGTAGCATGTAATTCATGCACTTTTCTACTGAGTGCATCAACCACCTTATTTTCTTTCCCTTTGATATGCTTGATATCAAATTCATATTCACATAGAAACTCCAACCATCTAGTTTGCCTCGCATTTAAATTCGGCTGATCAAATAAATACTTCAGACCGTTGTGGTCTGTTCTTAATTCGAATCTCCTTCCCATGAGGTAATGTCTCCATTTCCTCAAGGCATGGACGATTGCTGCTAGCTCTAAATCATGAGTGGGATAATTCCTTTCATGCTCTTTCAGCTTTCGGGACTCATAACAAATTACAAATCCTTCTTGGCTGAGAACTCCTCCCAGCCCCTCCTTACACGCATCTATGCACACTACGTAATCCTTATTTGGATCTGCAATCTTCAGAATTGGAGCACTAGTTAGTAGCTGCTTCAATCGTTGGAAGTTGCTCTCACATTCTTCAGTCCACTGGAACTTCTTCTCCTTCCTTTGCAAGGAAGTGATAGGGTGAGCTATCTTTGAGAGTCTGGCTATAAACCTTCTGTAGTAGCCTGCCAAACCCATAAAAGATCTCACTTCTGCCACATTCCTTGGCACTGACCATTCTCGAATGGCCTCAACCTTTTTAGGATCCACAGTGATCCCTTCCTTTGATATAATGTGCCCCAAGTAATGAATCTGCCTTTGGTAAAATGAGCACTTTCTCAATTTTGCGTACAACTGGTGTTCTCTCAATACTTGCAACACCATTCTCAGGTGTTGTTCATGTTCTTCCTCTGTCTTGGAATACACCAAGATATCATCTAGGAAGACTATGACAAACTGGTCCAAATAACCTCTGAACACTCCATTCATTAAGCACATGAAAACAGTAGGCGCGTTGGACATCCCAAACGACACCACCGTGAACTCATAATGATTGTACCTTGTTCTAAAGGTGGTCTTGCTGATGTCCTCATCCTTTATCCTCACTTGGTGATATCCTGATCGGAGATCTATTTTCAAAAATATTTTCGCATCCTTCAACTGATCAAAAGATCATCAATCCTTGGCAGAGGATACTTGTTCTTGACAGTGACCTTATTCGACTGTCGAAAATCAATGCACAGCCTCAACGTCCCATCTTTCTTCTTCACGAATAGGACCGAGGCTCCCCACGGTGACACACTAGGGCGAATATAACCTTTCCTTAATAGCTCTTTGAGCTGCAATTGCAACTCTTTCAGCTCTGGTGTACTGATTCTGTAAGGAGCCTTCGAAACTGGAGCTGCTCCAGGCATCAAATTTATAGAAAAATCAATGTCCCTCTTCGGAGGTAGTCCAGGTACCTCCTGAAATATGTCCTTGAATTCTTTGAGTACTTCGTGGTCTTCTAGATTTGAGACTTTATCTCGGGATGCTTCTTCCACCCGAGCTGCAAATCATTGACAGCCTTTCCGGTAACATTTCTTCAGCTGCATGGCTGAGATTTCCCTCATAGCCATGGCTCTGGGAATTCCTTGGACTGTTACCTGATTTCCCTCCTCGTTCAGGCATGTAAACCTCTTGCTACGACAATCCAGAAGGGCATGGTGCTGGTCCAACCAGTCCATCCCAATTAAGAAATCGTATGAGCCTAAAGGCAATATGTTCAATTCAACCTTAGTGCTCATTCCTTTCATGTCCACTGAACAAGACTTAACCAATTCAGTGACCTTCCTCTTGGTCCCTGTGGCCAATTTTACTAACCAAGACTTTTCATGTTTGCTTCTTGTTAAATGAAAACTTTCCACCACTCTAGGATCTATATAACTATGGCTAGCCCTTGAATCAATTAAAATAACAAGTGGTCAGTTGTTGATCATACCTTCCACTTCAATCATGTGCAATTGAAATTATTCTTGTTTGTTGTCCAGGGCTGCGTAGATCCTCGGCATTCTGCTGCCCATATTCCCCACTGTTTCATCTTGCTGAACAGTATATACAGTTCTCACTTTACCATTTTTATGGGGACAATCTCTGTACTTGTGGTTTCCTTGACAGCCCCAACACTGAATGGGCGTCAGTCTCTGTCTTTGTGCTCCCTCTTCGATCATTCTCGGCTCTCTAAACGATGGCTATCCCTGAAGACTGTTTCTAAAAAAGGATGTCTTGTTTCCCTTCTACCTTTGTTCCTTCTTAAACTTCCTTTGATCATTCCAAGCCTTCTGAAGGATAGGCCTTTCTCCTTGCTATTCATACAAGTATTTCTCCCTTCTTATGGTCTCTTCCATGGTCTTAGGATTGTCATATTGAATCTTGTCACTCATGGAAGGTGGCAGTCCACTCAGATACCTCTGAATTTTAACAGCCTCGTCTTTGATGAATGGAACATACTTCAGTACTTCTAGAAAACTTCTATCATTCTCATCAATGGTCATACTTCCCAACTTGAGTTCGAAGAACTCCTTCATATTTCGGGGTTTCAACCCATGAGGCTTTTAGACTTGCTTTCCTTTCCAACCCCCGACTTTCGAAATTCTAATTTACGTTACCCTCCGGGCCCATATAGTACAGTGGTCACCCACAACTACAGTGGCACATGGCACGTTAATGAGGGTCCACATCGCTTTTTAATGACATCATCAGTTCCACCACTCTTTCTTTTCTCCCCGACCCACTGGCATGTGGTACACATTCATGTGTCCACTTCTATTCCTAGCAAAATCCAATGGTCATATTTTTCTCAGATCTACAACGCAGATTCTTTCGGCGTTTCACAGTTTCAGGCATCGGAAGTTCGTGCATCCACACATATTGAACTTCCATTTTCTGAAATCATGAAATCACTATCTACTAACTTACTTGATCCAACGATCAAGTTCTTCTCCCACAATCTATGGTGTAGATTGTTTCAGGATTTCGCGTATCGTGATTTCCACACTCCTGTGCAATTCCAAAGGGCTTTAAACCCTGTGCCCACTTTCCATATCTAACGGTCACGAGAGTTCACCTTCCTTCCCGAACAGATCCTAGAGCCCCTACACTTCTGGTGTGGAGTCCTCTCTCCCTGTGGACTTATACCACACTGACTGCGGTTTCATAACGCCGCTATACCTCTTGAGCTTAAAAACTCGTCAAGTAACTCCTTGACACTTTGGAGCCAAACCAGGGTCTGAAATTGGCCTTCCAGACCCAATTTCCCCTCGTGTTCTCGATCCAAAGACCACTCCACTGGCCCATCTAGGCTCAGTGTCAAAACCTTGGCTCTGATACCAAACTGTAGCACCCATTTTCTGCTACTAAGGCTTAATTGCTATTAAAAGAAAATTATAACACCACTCTATACTTAACTCATAAAGATACTATATGATCCACATGCATTCAACAAATAAACACATTTAAGCACCGAGTAATACATATTATTTACTGCTATAATTAACAATCCATCACATTCCATATTAATTCATATACACAGTGAAAATCATGATAACATAAGCAACACAATCTTGCAAAACATGATTAATGCATAATCAGATACTTATCTTTTAACAGTGGTAGATTCCACCAACCAAGTACAGGCCTTCCACGAACCTCCCAGCCTAATGGGTCACCCCCGAGCTAGGACTAAGCTCCATCCCAAGGCAAGGAATTCTAGGCTAGCCTGAGGTTACATGGAAAACTGCACATAAAATCTGGAAAGATTCTTCCCAGGATACAATCTTACGCCCACTACTACCAGACTCTCATTCCCCACATGCTTGTTCCACCTGGGAGTATACACCTTCACAAGCATAGTCCATCGGTGCTAAACTCCCTCTCTGGGTCTCGGAAACAGGCCAGATCAAGAATTCTCAGAGCCTGAAGCTGGTGATGGACACTCTCTGGAGGAATCCTCTTCCAACAACATCCACCTCCCTCACCTAGAGAGAGATCACACACAGGCTCAATCACAACTCGCACTGGCCATCAAGCCACGTGCAGTCCAGCTCGGCATGGTCACCATAGCCAACTGGAAATACAACATGGCCTCTCAAATAGGTTTAATTAGTTGGACAGAGGATGTGCGCGGACTATCAAAGACAACACGGGATTCTTGACTCTCAGGAACACACGAGG
>JZKD02S0066751.1:255867-307886 GCA_000966675.3 Picea glauca | reverse complement strand
ACTCATAAGCCTACAGCTTATTCAAAACTTGGCTCACCAGCCTATAGAACATATTTACAATTCTTTTGCATATAACATGATCTGTAACGGGGCTCGGCCTTGGGGACACTACACGGAGGGCTAGGACGTCCATAGATGTCCTAGGGCTAGGCGTACTGGTCGGTAGGGTGGCTGGTTTTGGGGTGTCTTAAGGAGGAAGCTACTGCGGATTGGTTCAAGCGAAGGGAGATAGCATTAGAACGAGGTATTCCACCTGTTATGCAATTTGTTATGTAAATTTAGCTTATTATGCAAATGGTTAAGTAAATTGTTAATTTATTTATTGAAAAATGGGAGCGAATATGCTAGACTAAATAAAAATTTAGTAAATTTCAAATTTACTGTTCTATTTTATTCTTCTGGTAGTTTAATGGAATCCTGGTCCCTACAATTTAGAAGGGTCATCGTGTAATACCGTTAGAACTCCCAAAGCCTGTGAGTCCCGAAGCCCCAAAACCATTGCTACACAGAATTCTTAGCTCCTGATTTTTGTCCTAAGGGCACAAGGGATACCTCACTGGTCGGTTTCAGTAATCTCAATGAGAGATGTATTGTTCGGGGAAGCTGATTGGAGGGATTTGTGATTGTAAGGAACCGAAAATAAACCCAAAAGAGTGAAATTTTGATGCCCAACCTCTAGAAAGGATATTTAGGGGTTGGGTGTGTTATAGAGGAAAATATGTCTTTCTATTCCTCGAGCAGCTTGTCAACCTTCTTTTGATATGTAGAGAGACCCTGTGATAAAGTTGTAGTGGTCACATTGATCTTTCGCTCACCTTCTAACTGAATCATGAAGAGGAAAAAAATTTCAGTTTGATAAATTACCTTTTGGAACTCTTTTGTCAAGATCAATGAAATTGTAGTAGTCATAACTACCTTTGGTACCCTGTAGGACTGAACTGCCAAGGTAACAATGACACTATGGGGATAGGATTTGTAAACAACATGAAGTTTCCACATATAAGGTTGTCCTAACAGTACTTTAGAAAATTCAAGTGGGGAAACATTACACAATACCTCATCTTTGAAGGGCTTGATGACATAGGATAGGCGACACTGTTGGCTAACGCAAAGGTCTTGTCCCTAGCTCAACCAACCATTTGTGTATGGTGGGGGGTGTGGTATTGTTGACAACTTAAATCTCTTGATAACCTCATCAGATATTAGGTTATTCCATCTTCCACTATCAACAATGAAATGCAGTGGGGTCCCTTTCACCCACATCTACAAATGGAAGAGGTGCTTCCCCTCCTCAATATCCTCTTATGCGTATGGTTAGATATTTGTAGTTGCGATGGTAGAACTTAGTTTTGCATCGATAATTATCTTTCCTTTATCTTGTTATGAATTAGAGTATGAGTCTGAGGCGAACTCTTTTTATTTAAGCTTGATCAATAATGACTTTTTTGAGTGGCATTCAACAATGATGTGAGAGGGGCTCTTGTGGAAATCACACCATTTCCCATTGTCCTTCTTCGACTTATCATTACCCTTATTGGCCCATGGCTTGGATTGGTTGTCAAGTGGTTGGATCTCCCTACTTTGTCCATTTTTCTATGAGTTAGGGCCACATTTACCATACTTTTGTTGTGGAAAATTTGCAGACCCAAACTCTCGCTTGTTCTGTTGTTTACATTTTTGCTCAATATTGACAGTGTAGCAGTAAGTAGCTCTAAGTGAGGAGATGCTCAAAAAATCCATCTCTTTTTGGATGTACCTATGTATTTTGTTGTGGTACATAGAAACTAGGTGCCCCTTGGAGTCTTTGATACCCATATTATAACGCAAGGTATGGAAGATATTGGTATACTCTGACACTATTTGTTCTTTTTCCTGACGCAGAGTTGTCCATCTTTTGTATTTGTCATCACAGCTTCCAAAAGGGTAGAATTCCTCCTTGAGGGGATCCACAAAGGTCGCCCATGTGGGTCTTGTCCTGAACATTATAGACTCATCTTCATTCTATCTCTCCCAGTAACCTTCCCACCAATATTTGACAGGGGGATGGGCTTTAAAGAGCACAAAGGTGATATTTTCAATGTCGACATTCTTTTGAACAAAGTAATAACCTTCTAACAAGTTTAACCATTTTTCCAAAGCATACCCATCTATCTGGACTTCAAATAAACGGATATCAAAGTTAACTTGTACCTTGAAGGGTGTCGCACCTTCAAAATGGCTTCTTGTTGAAGGTACATCATTCGTCTTTGGTAGTCGTTGAAGGATTTGGGTGAAATTATCCATCATCTCATTCCTCTGTCATGCAAGGGTTTCCTCAAGAAACATCTTGATAGGATCTCCTACTCCTTCATCTGGATTTTCCCCTGTGGGACGTCACTTAGGTTGGCGAGAGTGGTCGTCTTCTAATGAAACTATCTCGAGACCCAACCCTCTATACTCTGACCTCGTCAGGGACATGCACCAAGAAAAAAAGAGAGAGATTGCTCTGATACCACTGATATAGATTGTATAGAGAACGAAATGAAACACATAGAGAAATATACCAAAGAGAACAATATTATAATGAAAACCCAACTTATATTAATGAATAAAATAGCAAAGTATTGTAGAACACACACTGGATAAAATGGGGGTAGCTTATCTCTAAATATAGAGATGGTGGCTATGCTCATTCGCAAAAATATAATACAAAAGGTTGAAAGGATGGAATTTTAACATAAAGAAAGAACCCTAAAGCTCCAAAACCCTAAACCTAGGAGGCAAGGTCCCAAAAGGTGTTTTTTCCTAAAAATAATGCCAAAAGGTATTTTTGGGTGTTAGCTTTTACATCAATTTCCTAGAAGCGTAAATTTCACATACGAGCTCCATTCGGTGTACATAGTAGCTTGTTGGAAAGATCTAAATGAGGACTACGATAAAACAATATGGCCATGCTTTTCCAAAGGTAAAGCCTCATTGAGATCACTTGTCTAAAAGTCTTGTTAAGGGCCTCAAAGTGGACCCAAAAGTTTAGGACCCTGAAATTCTTAGAAAATCATAACAAAACTGCCCAGATGGAGAACTGTGTTGAGTTAGTGGAAGAGGTTGGTGTTCACCAATATCCACTTGAATCACCATCTTATAAATTTTTTGTTGATTTTATTTGTTGATATACTTATCTACAAGAAATCATGGGAAGATCACATTAAACATGTGAATAAAGTCCTACAAGTTCATGAGAACAATCAATTGTATGTAAAAAAATCCAAATGTTCTTTTGGATAGAGTATTTGGATCATATTGTTGTAAGAGGAGGGGTTAAGGTGTAACATAAAAAAAATCCAAACTACTACAAAATGACAAATCAAGATTCTTAAGAGATTTTTGGGTCTTACATAATTTTATCATAGATTTTTTAATAATTATGCACACATTACAGGTCCACTCACATCTCTGTTGACGAAAAAATCAATTGTATGGAATGAAGAGGCTACACTTGGCAACACTGATTTTGGTAAAACATTCCTAGTTGAATGTGATGCATTGGGACAAGGATATGTTGACATGCTGCATATTGCTTTGGACAGAACATGTATCTTCAAACTCCTTCGTTCTTGGGTCCAAACTGGTTGGTGGTACCATGTAGAAATATTCTAATGAAAAATGTGTTGAAGAGTTATAAGTAGCAGTGGGAAGCCAATGGCTCCTTCGATTACAATAAACTCTCAGCTATATTAGTTGTTTCTCCTGGAAAATGATCGAAATGTGCGAGTTGTTGGTCCACTAAATTCCACATTGAGAGGTCAGAGTTTCTAACATCTATTTCGTAACATAATTGATATCTTTCACTCTAATGGGAACGCAATCCCAATCATTTTCTGTGACCGAATCGTCCATAAATAGCTCATTGGAATTTGGAATTTCTTTTACATCAGACAATTTGAAGGATTGATCTGGCATACCATTGTTCCTGTAAATGTTGCAGCTATTCGGCATGGCAGTTCAAAGTATCTCACCACCGTTGCTTTCAGGGGCGTGATTTGGAGGAAAAATTTTGTACAGTAGAATGAGATTTTGATCTTGATTTGAGATCTCCAGTACTCCTAGTCTAACAGCCGTTTATGGCCAACTTCTTGGTAATATTTAATTTTGTTACAGTTTTTGGCCAACTTCTTGATAATATTTAATTTTGTTATTTGTTCTCCTAGACAATCTTCCCGCTATCAGTGACCGTCTGCTTGCATACGAAACTAATAATACAAAACTTTGAGACCCCGCCATCCAAAATAAATGGGAAATATAAAATCATATTGGGTAACGAAGCTGCTTTCACATTGTACTATGAGGTAGTAAGCCAATAATACAAAATTTCGAAGCCTTGGCATAAAAAATAAATGGGAAATATAAACTCAGACTGAGAAATGAAGCTACTACATGAAAAAATATTTGGTCATTCTCCAGGGAAATGTGACCTCAAATAAGGTCGAGAAGACGATAGATCAGCCAACGTAATTGACAACTCTTTCCACACCAATAACCCACAAAATAATTGCAAAATAAATTTTCTTGAAGCTCAGTTGCATAGCAGATCTTTCAGCATGGGCTTGACCTTCGACAGACTTTACTGCAATAAATTTTATTGAAGCTTAGTTGCAGAGCGGATATTTCACCATGGGATTGACCTTCGGCAGGATTTACTCCCCCTAAAGGTAATTGTGCGCTACTAAATGGGGTAACACTATTTATGCCGAAGGAATAAATTTAAGAAGGGAATTTTTCCAAAACCTTTCGGCCTAAACCACTGGTTTCTTTCTCATCCTTTCCTGACAACTATCCTCCACTTCCACGTATATTTTTCTTCTGTTATTCTGTCGGTGTAGTTTTTTAAGCAGTAGCTCATACATGAGTTTGGTGTGTTTAGAAAGTTTTCTAAACAATAACTCATACATGAGTTTGGTGTGTTTTGTGTATACTTGTATTTGTAGCTGTAATACTCTGCCCCTTTATCTTTCAATATGGTATCAGAGAATATGTTGTATGGACCGAGGGAGGGCACGGTCAGATTGTTGCAGACACGAGAAAGAGGTGCTTACAAATTTGCATTCGAGTCTGTTGGATATGGAAATAAGAGTTAAGTTGAGGAGCTTGCAGAAATTGCTGCAATTTAGTGCACAGTCAAAGGAGACCACAGAGCGGGTTAAGAGGAAGCGGGTGGGTGATTTTGTTGAAGCCATCGAATCATTTCGAGGTTCCGAAGTTGGAGTTCGCAGCAGTGACAAAATCGGCAACAACATTGGAGGAAGTTGTGGACTGTTACGATCAAATTAGAGCACGAAAGCTCGTTATTGACGCAGAAAACATAACTCGGCTTTCAGAATCTGAATTCAACTACAGAACTGCTAAAATTAGCAAAGGAGAAACATAGTACGATTTGGATCCAGCTTCATTAATCACAAAATAAAAAGTTTGTAGAAGTTTGAGTCGGTCGTCCAGAGGTCGAATTTTGGGGGGTTTGTCGGTTAAGACATGAATAGTTTTGTCGTCGACCTGTGCTTTCTAAGAAAAACCTGGTGGGATCTCTGCCCCAAATCTCAGCTCTTGGCCACTATTTTTTCTTTGTTAAGGGTTTCATGTCGCAACCAATCTATGACCAGTTTGTCCGATCGCAGGTTCGAGTTTCATCTCACAGCTTGATGGGAAAGCATATAAATAAAAAGAGAAAGTAATTCAAGAGTATGAAAGAAGTAAAGCTATTCCTAATCGGGCATCAAATTGAGCCATAGTCTTGCAAAACCACATAAGGGAAATGGAGTGCACGCCTTTGAATGTATCTTTTATTCTTTTAATCCTTATATAACTTATCCCAACATTCATATTGATTTGAATTTGGTCAAGTTTTACCGTATTGCAAAGTTTGGTGAGACGCTTATGTTTAGAACGATTGGGTACTTGTCACATTAACATTGTGTGTAATATATTTTGTTTCACTGGTCATGTGGACATATACATATAAAAAGGCGAAGTTGAGAATTGAAGGTCTTTAATTAAGGATTTGATCACCAAAGCAAGTCAAAGTGGGTCTTCTCCCCGCACTAAAGCTCACCTAATAAAGCTTCGATCACCTCCAAGCTGCACTAAAGTAAGGATAGAAGTTTAGTGCCCGCCCCTATTAAGAATTCGTTGCATAGTGAATCATATTGTTTCCAATATCCACTATTAAAGCAGCCCAACAAGCAATAGAGAATCTTATTCGTACAGCATTTCGGGTGAGACCTTCTTTCCTCTCGGGAGGATTGAATATGCCAAGGGGAGTACGCTGCGCCTACATCCATCCCAAGTGTTGCGCGGCCACTAAGCTCTTTATTTGGAATCTGAAAATGAAACCTGAAGCAAGGGGGGTTTGGGGTCCTGTCTACCGAAGAAGCCAGGAAGTGGCGGGACCAATTTAAAGAAATATATTTAAGAGAATTTGTTGAAATGAGAAAGGGGTCATTTTTCCTTCATTTCATATTGAAAAGAGAAGTTTGCTTATAATTGTGCAAGTATTGCACTTTTTTGTATTCAACTTAATAAAAATTTTGAGAACGAAGTTTCAAGTTTCAAGGTAAAGTGGAACATGCTCGGTGGTACACGACGCCCATATCGTTGTTTCATTAATCCATATTGTTGTGAACCAATGGATATTTTGAGTAGTTATTATGCTTTTACCACATTCTCTGGAAAAAAAATATGATATTTGGGCCATTAAGAAGAGAAGTAGACTATGTTGTATATTAACCTATTTCTGGCGCAATAGAGGATGGAAGAAAGTTTTTTGAGAAATAACTCATACATGAGCTTGGTGTGTTTTGTGTACAACTGTAGTTGTAATATTGTGCTCCTATATATTTATATATTATCCACCAAATAATTACTATGGATTCCATTACCTAGGTCATTTGTCTTTTATTTGGGTAAATTTGATATGCATGATATATATTGTCTTATCATTTTTTCTTATTAGGTTATGAATTCTTGGGGAATGAATGGGTTGAACATTGTGGCTTTATTGGAATGGATGGATTAGAAATTCCTTATAAAGTAACTCTTATTGGCTCTGCACATTAGTTTTTTTATATGTAATATTATACGTTATGCAACTTCTATCTCCTTTTGTGATTGTATGATCTTCATTATTATGAGAATGCACTTTGTCTCATTGGCATTATGTATGCTTGCAGGGAATCCAAGGTGAAAATTGATCCTTGTTATCCTATATGCCAGGTTATGGTTACCTTCAGCCTGCTTATAATCATTATAATACATACTTTCTCGGTGTTATGCTTATAAGCCTGTGCAAAGTGGCAAGGGATGTTCTCTTCATATTTTAACTTAAATATGATTAAGGTTGTATGCATTCCAATCGCTTTGGTCATCTTTTGTATGAAAATTATCTATGCATATTTAAACTAAATGAAGACCTGAATAAATATGGGATATATGCAAATATATATAATCCTTCTTTTATACAATTGTTATTTTAAAATGTTTCAAGCCCTTGAGTCTACTAAGATTTACTCTTTTTTTGAAAATGTAAAGTTCATCACCAAATGTACAGTTCTATCACCATTCCCTTTAGTCTACTAAGATTGACCCCTCTTTTGAAAATGTACGGTTCTATCATCGAAATGTATAGTTCTATCACCATTTCAAAAGTCATGATCAGACTTATCACCAGTTTTCAAATAAAATAACTTAATTGCAATATTTTTAGGATTCTTGTTAATAACATTAATATGAAAATATCCCTTGATTTACTTTTATTTTCTCCAACATTCTCATTCTCTCATTAAAGATCTATATTGGATGATTATATTATTTTTCATTTATCTTGATGCTTTCAGAGTTGAAAAAATTGGAGGAATCACCCTGCACAACCATTTTAGTGGTGGGTCCCAGTTTGGAAAATTGGGGTCTGGAACCTTCTGGAGCCATTTTGAGGCATTAAACAATGTTTTTTTGGGTTATGGTGTCCAAAAAGTATGCACACCCCCTATACAATGTTCTACACTATGAGACCTTTCCAACGATGCAGATCGTGCGTCAATCACAGTTTATATGCAAAAGTTATGCTTCTCGCAAGTGGACCTATCGGGTTGGCCACTATGGTATGAGATGATGCCACACCAGCCCCCATTATTCATGTGTATGGGATTAGCCATGTGGGAAATTTCAAGAAGATTCTAGAAGGTTCAAAATTCTACCACAATTGAGGGTTCAAGAAGTCAAAAACCTACCCCTAGATGGCTATCGAGCTATGTTAAATATCGGCCCACTAGGAGGACAGGGGGTTCCATTCTATGTCATTGTATTCTGTTCCATAGTAGAGAAAAAAAATGGGAGTGGGAAATTAGAGGGCATAGAAGAGGGGGTTAATGTTTTGTAGAAACCTAGTAGGCCATAGGTCTTAGTAATTCCATAGAGAGCAGCTTCTTCTTTGTACTTGCATCATCTCCATACTAGAAAAATAGAGCAGAGCAGCCTCATTTTATAACTGGGTTTTCTCCCGTAAGGGTTTTCTAGAGAAAATCTTTGTGTTATCTTTTGGATGGTGTGTGATTGTACTTTACTGGTCTTTATTTTCCATATTTTTATCTATTTCATGTAGAAAATAAATAACTAAATATTCTGGAATCTAAAGGAATTTAACTTTCATAGTGTAGATCTCAATTTTATTTATCAGATCAGTTGTGACAAATTGTTCCAGTGGAATATCCACAACATTTTATAGATCAATTAAGGGGTATACTATTTAGTAAGGGATTTCCCCCAAAACCTGTCATCTGCACAAAATTGGTCATCCTAAACCACTAGCTTCATTCTCATCCTTTCTTGACAACTATCCTCCACCTTCACCTGTCTTTTCCCCTTTTTGTTGCATTGGTGTATATATCCTTTCCCCCACTAACCTCCATTGATTCACAACACTTCCTTTGTAGAATTAATATTCTATATTTTTTTCCACCAAGGACCACATTGTTATGAGGAAAATCACTCTATGGAAAGGGGTAAACCACAACATACAGAATGACTACAGAAATCAACTCTAATCCCAAGTATGCTATATAACGAAAATGCTAACAAGACAAGATAAGGAGCCTACCTCATCCGGATATTCGATGAAGACCACCATTGAGCACATGACCCAAAGCTTTAAACCTGCAACTTGTCCTCAACAACCAAGATGCACAAGCATAATCCATTAACATTCATAACAAATACGCTCATGGAATAACAATTCAAATATTTTTAAGATACCAACTGGATGAGAAAAGAGTGTTTCTATTAAAAAATGATCCACATAAGTGTATAAGTGACGAACTTCCGTGTTGGCATGTCTCGAAATTGAGAAACTAAGTCCCTTCCAGTTGGGCTCCACCACCTTAATCCTCCACCAAAGGTAAGCTCATATAAGGGAGACAATGAGATTCTCCAATAAATAAGGAAGAGGTTGGGGGATGAACAGTGTGTTCAGACTTTAAAGGAAAAAGGGATGCAGACTCAATATGAAGTGAAAATTTCTCTAGAGTATATTTTCTCTCAATAGTTGAATTCTCTCCTCCTTCCATGACTTTGATATGGACCAATTTATAGCCTTCAAATGGAACTGAAGGTTCGAGTCAGAACGTTTCCAGTATATGGAAGGTCAAGGATCATGGATCTCGTGACGTGACATGGAAACCTGACACAATTTTTAATTTTGGGCACAAAACCTGATGTACGTTGGATGTAATGGTGCAACTTGCGTATACGTGTGGTGCATAACTGGTAGGGCGTATATGTGGAAAAATATGTTTTTTTAACTCTGGGAAGTGCAAAAAAGGGGACTTCAAGTCTGCATAGGGAAATGGAAAGGACTTCTGAGCAAGTTGCATGGGGTGAGGAAAATCTTTCTATAACAGATGCCCCCTAATGTGTGAGTTTAGAGGAGTATTTGCGATGGTCGAAATACATTATAATTCCCAGAAGTGGAGTGATGGAGACTTAGCTAGAAGTTCTAGTTGCTCATAAGAATATTACAATTCATAATGAATTTGTACACATGGCTGCCAATTTGAATTACACTGCAGATCCATGTGGAAATATACCAAACAACTGTTCATGGCTATGAATAGGAAATACAAAGTAGACACGTTCCATAGGTTGTCATAGTCACGAACAAGGCCCAGTGAAAACCAATCTCAAAATCAATCTGAAGATATCTGTATGTAATGGAGTACAATCTGATCTCCCATGATCACTGAAGTCATATAGGTATTGGTCCAATGAATGATAGAAATAACTTAGAAAAGCTTATACTATAACTGATGTCTTCAATTCTTCTACATGATCCACCAAAGGTGCAAGTCTACATTATGTGAATAGAGGATTTGAAGTCAAACACAATGAGACTTCATTTGATTACCAGTCATTAATGAATATCGTTAACAAATGTGAGACAACCTACCGACAATGAAAGTAGGTATCAAGGCACCGAGTACATTCTTACAAGTGTGAATAAAGGTGTTGAGGTCAAACACTCGAAGAATCCATCGATCAAGAGACATTGATGTATTCCCAACTATCGATGGCAGGAAAACCTTCCACTAATGAATGCAAGCCTCTAGGTACTCATAAGACTCTAAGCCTCGTTTCCAGAATATATGAGATGAATTCAATGGAAGGAGACCCACTGAAAGGAAAGAATTAAGGAATCTATCATCGGTTAGCACAAGGTACAAAGCAATAGCTTGATGATTTGGAGGAACTCAAACGAAGAGGATGTTCATGAACAAACAACCTTGTGCGTCTCTCGCATGCACCAGATGCAAGTAGTAGTGCATGAAAGAGACCCTATAAATAGCAACCAATAAAAAAAACTTCTGACAAAGGCGAGGAATCCACCAATAGGGATAATGGCATCCAAGACACTACACAAATCCAAATGTGTTAATAGATTTGTTGCCATCGAACACAAGGGAAACCCCCCAGTCAGTGACCAATGAAGAGATGTCGAATGTTGGGTTCAAGGTTACCTAGACCTATAATGAGAGTAGGACCAGAGTGCATGGTAGGACTACAACTTCATGTGATTCTGAGACACACTGATGGTATGGCCGACATGCAAAGTCAAGAGTTCTAAGAAATGGCTGACATAGGCTTATAGACATCCTTTGAACAAGAGCACGAGACATATGGAGGACTCTGGCAGCATAGACTTGATAATGAAACTTTGTGATGCAGGAGGCATCAATCAAACTCTCCATAGGGATTGAAAGAGTAACCAATTGGAGGAGAAAACTCTAAGTAACGAGCTCGACTTCCTAAGGTCATTCTAAACCCCAACTTTGGATGACAAGTGGGCTCAAAATTTTGTGCTCTATTCAAAGGCGACACGACTGCTGCCAGTATAAGACAATATTTTTTTCCCACTCATCATTTTTTATTTTTTAATAGACAAATGAATATTATGATACAAGAGAGGAAATGAGTGTCGCGTGTAAGAAACTGGCTCCAAAAAGTGGAACATACCTATGCTCAATGCAAGGAAGTGCATGTGGGGTATGGACACTTGGGGGAATGTTTCCTCTTAGGTTACAGGGTGTGAAGCTGCAAAGGATATAAACAAGGCTCTGCTTAGCTAGTGATGCAAATTGCTAAGGTAGTAGGCTTACAACGAGAAAGCGAGAACCAATAATAGGCTCAATACTGCAAGCATGATAATGGAATGAAATTACAACTTAACTCCAAAGAATGTCATTTTTCGTAAATTTAGTCACCTAGGCCCCAAAAAGTATAAAACAATACCCATGAGAACTCTTCTAGCCATTAGTGACTAGAGTATTCCTTTTTTGAAATTAGTCTACTTGGTCTGAAAAAGGGTTAAACTTGCACCAAATAGACGTCCTTTCAAATCTATTTAACTAGTGTGAAAGAGACAAGTTTACTCGATAATATTTTTGCATTTTATAGAGTCGAAAAAGAGCTTAACCAAGACTCGATGGGAGTCCCATAGGTATAGGTTATAATGCTTATGAGTAAGAATATGAGGTTTGAACGTAAATTCATATTGGTAATATAAGGGACTTTTGATCCTATGAAAAAAATCTTTGCATGGGCACCAAATGGAAGAAAGGTTCTAACTAGGGAACCCATGTTTGGTAAGCCTCTACCATTCAACAATGACACTTCTAGTAGCAGAAAGAAGGTTCTGTGTCGCTATTGAATGGGTTAGTACCTAAGGCATATGGACCACAGTCATAGGATAATGCAAAAACGACAAAAATGGAGTGACAACCTATTCTATATGTTGTTAAAGAGAATACCTGTCGAAGTCATGAACAGACGGAAAGACACTAGAAAGTGCAAGAATCCCTGGACAAAACCTCCAAAACCAACTCCTTCCATTGCATTATTAGTTCACTAGGCCAAAAAAATAGCAAAATTATGTAAGGTGGATAAAATATTTCTATTAATAGTAAAAAATAACCAATTTTACCATACCATTTGGATTTTTTACCCACATAGTGCATTTTGGACCAAATTGCCCATGATCTTCAAGTGTCGATTGTGAGAGCTACGAGCGATGGAATTGACAACCATCTGGACCAAGTAAGTACTCATGCCCTACTCTTCATTTCTAGTGGATTACAATTTTAAATTAGGCTTCATTTTTTGAGTTTTTGAAGGCGCAATTTAGGAATTAGGGTGTATGCGAGTTGTGTTTCATTAGGTTGCGTATATAGAAGCATGTACATGGGAAAGGTAATGCTAGACTACGTATATGCAGCCCTATACATGATTGTTAACACAACAACATGCGTACAAGTCCACAATTTTTTTTTTTTTAAAAGTATTAAATAAAAAAATGGCTTTCTTCTTGCACGATGGTACTTGAATGGAGAGAAAGAGAGCATGAGGAAATGGATGCTGCAATGGAAAGAGATCTAGGGGCCCAATTAACATTAAAAAGATGTGGGATTTACAAGTTTTGGGATCTCAAAGGAATGAGGGATAAAGTGAGACTGATCCAAATGCTGGTGAAATTTTGGGATCTGGATACAGAGGCCTTCAAACTTGATGGGCAACCATTGATAATTGAAGTCGAGGATATCTACTTCCTTATAGGATTGTCTTGTTGGGGTGAGGGGGTGAACCTCAAAGCTCGAGGATATGGGAGTGGCATGAACATAGAGGACTACATAACCACTCACTGTGTTGCAAGCACATAAAAGGTAGGGAGCCAACTCCCCATTAGGGCGATCAACAAACTGAGTTTGAATATCATCGTTCTCGTGATTACATGGATCATAGGGTCATCCTCTTTGCATTAGGAATCAAGGCCAGTAATGTTCTACTCAGTGGAGTGCTTATGACCCACAGTTTATGATTGGTACACCTCACTACTGGCTAACATGAAGACCTAGTTGACAGACTGCAAACAAGGTAGAAAGAGGAACTTCATGTTCACATCTATCTTATGTATTTTTTTCTTCGAGAGGGTTCCAGGATTGAGCCCTAGAGTCAATATCATTCTGCATAGACTGTGTGATCCATCCATGTCAAAATGGACTGAGGTGATGAGGTAGTTGGGAGGTGGTAGGTTGCCAACCCCCTACAACGATGAGTTCTTCTTCTGGTGGAATCGACTTATGATAGCCATGTACGACTACCCTTATGCAGGGATTGACTACAGAGGAGATCTTGACATGCCATTACCACTAGGATCCACCTATGAAGATATAGGTATGAAAAAGTTTTTTAAATATTTCATTTTTTTGTATTTTTGTAAAAGATTAAAAAACACAAATATTTTTGGATGGTTTCAAGTACTAATAAAAAATGCATTGTTACGCAGATGTGGGTCCGCAACGACCAGATGGATTTCCACGAAACTAACAGAGGAACTGGAGGGATGAGCTAGTGGGAGGATATGCGGAGAGAGTGCTTCAAAATATGCAGGGAAACCTGTCTCATTTGACACATAGGATTCCCATGGTTCAGGTAGAGGATCTGCCAGAGGTGATGCAGTGATAGGTGGTAGGTGTGCCCCGTGCATGGGTGTGACTCTTCCAGTGTCTTGAAAATGCCATAGTATACTATCATGAAACGCATCTGGATCCATAGGTGTAGATGTCATGGAAATTATATCGATCGGCTATATTTGAATTTTTGAGGGTGTGAGCCCTGTTTTGTATTATGACACCATATTTTTGAAGCGATGAAATATAAAAACATTAGTCTTCGACATTACTTATATATGATACAATGTGTACATTGATGCATGTGTTTTCTTTACTTTAGTTATGTGACAAATTCCAATCCAAAACATAATTAGCATATGCATCATATACATAATTAGAACTTCTAGATATGTTCTTATAAGTAATAAAATCAAAGTGTTGTTCCAAAAGTCATACTCGTAGGAATCCTCGGAGTAGAGTAAGGTCTCGTACACGGTATCTGTCATTTACCTGACATACTACTAATTGGGAGTCTAGGAGGACTTCTAAAGATCGAATACCAGGTGAAATGGCATTGCGTAAGAGCTCTATAATGACGTTATACTTAGCCACATTATTCGTTGATGGCTCTAGACAAATGCCACCTGAAGACACCAATTGACCCTCAGGTGAGTAAATGACCCAAGCGATGGAAGCCAAGTTCCATGTATGATGACTGACACTGTTTACGAATCCTAAGTAAATTGAATATTTCTTTGACATCTTCCAACCAAGGGAAAACTCGATAATCACACCGATTGACACAAAGGAAAAGATATTTATACACTAAGATACATTAATATACAAAGAATCATGTCCAATCTTTGATGGCTCAAGCATAATATCTTTTGAGGTAGATTCCATTTATGGGCTCAGCCAACATATTCCCTTCATAATCATCCAACTCATATGCTCCTTTTTCTAAAACATGTCGCACGATATAAGGACCGTGCCACATGGGGTTAAACTTGCCTACCCCCAATGGTTCTTTGGCCCAATCATACAATATGACCAAGTCACCCTCGACACACTATCGAGGATAGACATACCTATCATACTGCACCTTTACACATCATTTTTTCACTTCGATAGTCATAGAGGAATCTCGACACCGCTCATCTAGATGTTCTAGGTGTATGAGGCATTTTTCAAGATCAGAAGTGTTAGGTAGGAGCTTAACTACCAACTTGAGAGAAGGGATTTTTCATTCAATCGAGAGAATTGAATCCACATCGTGTACTAAATGAAAAGGAGAAAAACTAGTGGAAGTCTTAATCGAGGTTCGTTATGCCCAAAGCGCAAGGTAAAGCATAATATGCTAGTCAGATTTACTTTGGCTGACAGTTTTTTTAAAAATGGTTTTGAGAGATTTATTGACAACCTCTACTTGTCCATTTTTTGGGGGGTAATAAGGGGAAGAATGATTGTTCTTAAACCTCAATTTTGATGCTATTTCCTCCATCATTTCATTCTGAAAGTGACTACCATGATCAGTGACAATATCCTTTGGGATTCCAAACCTGGATATAATTTGGTTGAACACAAAAAATGTTGTAGTCTTACCATTGAATTTAATACTAGGCATGGCCTCTATCCATTTAGTGAAGTAGTCCACGACCATGATAATATGTTGATGCCCCCCTGCCGAAGATGGGTTACAGTCCATAAAATCCACCCCCCACTTGGTGAAGGGACTGACGGTGATGACTAGATTAAGAGGGGTTGGATGTGAGCATATTTTCCTAGCAAACACCTGGCAAGGGTGACACTTCTTGATCGCTTCAACGCAATCTTTAAAAATTGACGGCCAAAAATAGTTGACTCACAATGTTTTTGGGGTTGTCGCAAGCCCAGATAGATGACCACCACAAGCCTCACTATTACAGTCATTAAGAATGGACACAGCCCCCTCGTGTGCCAAGCAATGACGCAAGATATTATCTATGCCTCAACGATACAAAGTGTCGCCGACTATAAGGTAGTTTTTAGCTTGATGTCTTATATGTCGTTGATCATCTCTCGACAGATGTTGAGGTAACTTCAAGGTTTGAAGATATATTAAAATTTCTCCATACCAGGGGTTCGAAGACTAGATAAGGAAAATATGTTCATTCGTGAATGAATTGACATGTATAACGTCCTCATCTAATATAGGAAAGTTTGATATCATCTTGGAAAAAACTAGCAATTTCTTAGACTTTGCTGAAGAAAAGTCGAGGTCAAAATCTTGCAGAAACACAATCCATTTATTGTATTTTCCCCCTATGATATGCCTAGTAAGGACATATTGAAATGGATTGACATCAGCAACTACGACAGTTTTTCAAAGTAATATATAATGCCATAATCTTTGCACCACATGTACGAAAACCAAGGCTAGCTTCTCAATGTGAGAGTATTTAAGATCAGGACCGACTAAGTTTTGACTAAGATATTAGACAACGTGCTCATGGAGCTCATCATCTTCCTGAACTAGAACCATACCAACCGTCCCTTTGGACGCGGTGATACAAATCAAATAATATCTATTGTAGTCAGGAGACATAAGCAAAGGTGTCGATACCAAGGCTTTCTTAAGAGCATTGAAGGATTTATGGGCTAGCTCATCCCATATAAATGGAGTGTCCTTCTTCAAAAGATGCATGAAAACCTTAGTTATATTAGCGTAGTTCACTATAAACCGACACAAGAATTTATCCTTCCCCTGTAAACCCTGAAGTTGACAAATGTTGTGCGGGGCAGGCAATTGAAGTATTTCCTCAACCTTCATAGGATCCACCAAGATCCCATTCTCCAAGACTAAGAACCCTAAAAGATGTCCAGACCTAAAACAAAATATCCACTTGTGAGGGTTTAAATGGATGTGATAATAACAACATCTCTCAAATACTAGTCAGAGGTGAGTAGGGTGATCTACTCACTTGCAAGAGTGAGCAGCGAGATCGTCAAGATAAGCTTTGAAAAGGTGTTTGAGATCATGAAAAGAAAAGGTCATGGCACGTTGGAAGGTTGCTCCGACGTTTTTAAGGATGAAAGGAATTTTCTGGTATGCAAAAGTACCCCAAGGACAAATAAAAGTCATCATGTGTTGATCCTTAGGTTTGATACAAATTTGATTGTATCCTGAAAATCCGTCCATAAAAGAAAAAACCTTTCTTCCAGCACACTCATCAAGAATCTGATCAATGAAAGGTGTTGGGAAGTTGTCTTTAGGAAAAGCCTTGTTCAGGTCTTGAAACTCCATACATACATGGATGGTTCCTTGTTACTTATTCATAGGAACTATATTGGACACCCATTTAGTCAAAGGAACTGGGTAGATGAAACCATCATTGAGTAGTTTCTCCACCTCTGCCTTAATAGCAGGAGCATTCCTAGGGTTAACATCTGTGAGACATTGTCAAACAGGCTTAGCATCCGGTTAAGTCTTGATTTCGTGTTTGACAATACGGGGGTCAATTCCTAACATCTCTTTGTATGACCAAGCAAATAAATCACAAAATTATTTAAAGAGATCGGTGTAGATCTGAATTTATTCAGGCGAACAATCTGCATTGATATACACATTTTCAATTTTTCCAGGAACTAGAGAGATGTCGATCGTGACGGTAGGGGAAATATTTGCCATGTTTCCTTTAGCATAAATGCCATGTGTATCTAGTGGAACTAAGGCGTGACCAACCATCTCAATCAAGATAGATCTAAAATCGTCATGTTCAATCCTAACAAGCTTAGGGAGGAAGTAAGAGTGATGATGCATATCGTCCCATGGCCTATCGGGACCAGTCATGGCCTTTAAGATGGCTTCATCCAAAGGTAAATTATCATCAAGGAAATTATGTGATTAAGACGATGAAGTGGACCATATGGGCTCAAGAACAGGATCCTCCTTGTCTGTCTACGAGGAGACAAGATCCGGGTCAGTAGTAGAGTCAAGAACAACCTGATACACTATCTCTGCCACTGAAAATGGCATTGACATTCCAATATGTGACTAACCTTCACAAGATATAGTCGAGGAAGGTAGTGTCCAAGGATCATTGAAATATGAAGTGTAGAAAGAAAAAGACCTTATAGATGAAGAAGACGTACTAGACATGGCATAAATGTGATGGATCGGTATCGTGAAATCAAAAGTACCCATAAGGGAGAAATACATTTCGACACCAATATCCTCAGTTGTCGATTGAGAATTGTCGACTACTTGGATCGATGATCCAACCGATGCATTGGGACTAGCATGCGCAAAGGATAACTGATCAATCGTCATGATTTTCCCTTCATGAGGAAAGCATAAAGTGCAAAAAATGGATGACATGACCTCGATCATAGAATAAGTCCAATTATGCCCTAGAAACAGATTATAGTCAAGGGGCGTATTGTTATATCCCTAAATTGCACCAGACATGCATACCTGGCATGAGGCCATCCTACTTGCTATATTTGCCAAGCCATCATTGAACATATCTTCTAAAAAACTATTCTTTTGAATATGTACGTGCCCTGCACCACTACTGAATGCATACACATGCTAGATGCACCATTATAACCTGCGTATACTCACAAAAATGCGTGAAAAATAAAAATTGCAAAGGGAAACGGGCATTTGGGGCATTACTTAACTATTTGACCACCCATAGCTAGTCACCCAACCATTACTATACTTTTTGGCCTATAAAATAAGGTGTTGGGGTCCCATTCCAGGAGGAAGCACGAGAGCAAAGAAACTCTACCCATTTTAGTATTCCCCCTTTGCCCCAATATTTTGCAGCCACATTGTGAGTTTGAGCTAGAATTCTCTTTTTCTCCATTGCAAAACCTTACCATTTCCCTAGAGAGGACTGAAGAGGAGAAGGATATGTGGAAGCAGTTGGTGCATGGTGAAGAGGAGCCCAGGACCGAGTTTGAGGAGCAGTTTCCGGTCTCATATTGTAAACAACTTTTTTGAGATTAATATAAAGAAATACTTTTTCCGTCCTGCCAAATGATGTAATCAATCTTTATGTTTTGTTTTCATTTTTTGTTATGATATTTAACCCACTAATCCATATATAGAATGCATGCTTGTAGTTTCTTGTTTGTCTTTTGGTGAATGTAGGTTAGCCTTGGGAGGATATTTGCAGTCGAGAAACAACCAAGCACAAAGGGATCGACACTGGACACGGAGTTCAAGGTAGGATTATCGGATCCCTATACTTTGTTTTTTATATATGATGGTGGGGTCATGTCGGGATAGTTGTTAAAAGTAGGAGACTTTAGACGGTTAGCTTTTCCTGCACTTTAGAACCCTGGTGTAGTCCGTAGGGGGATTTTCCCACTATAGCAGAATTGGCGACCATACCGGGGAAGCCTCTAGGGTTTTTTCAGGGATACTCTTTTGGGCGCTTTAATTGGTTTAACTACCTTTTTGAGTTTATGTAAGTTTCTGTGTCTTTAAGGGATTATGGTATTCAATACCATTACTCCTTGTCTGGTTTGCTTGACTTTTGTTTTTCTTTTTTTTTGAGAAGTTACAGAGGTGTATGCGGCCTGTAGTGGGTCTGCACGCGTACATACGCGCCATGCCTTTAGACAGCCTGCGTACATACGCTAGCTGTTGAAGTGTCAGTAGCGTGCCTATGTTGAGAAGATCTTTTTTTTGAAGAAGAGGCAGACATCCTCTTCCCTATCAGAAGTCATACTTCTCAAGGGTTTTCTTGATCTACTCCTGGTCTCTGTTATAGTAGTCTGTAGCCTAGGTTTGACCTTAGTATAGCTCTTTCTTATCATTTTTTGTGTTTCTTTATTAGGGTTTTTAGACAAGTTTGTGAGTCTATTATGATCTTCCTGTTTGGTATTGTCAGTGACTCCCTGTGATCTGCGATTGGCCAGAAGTCATTTCTTTGTCTTGACTTGTCGTCATTTTTCCCTTTTTTGCTTTAGAAGAAAAGAAAAGAATTCATTTTCAAATTTCTTGTTTTGAAACATAAAGCAATTTAAAAAAAAGAGTGTTTCATTTCTTTGTTTGGTAAAAGTAGTTCAGGTTAGTTGCTTTGTTGATCAAGGAAAAATAATTTTTTCTTAAGTTCTTTACTTGAATACTTAGGACATTAAGTAGCTTGTAGTCGAGCGAAATCATGTTTTAAGTTTTTTCTTTTCAAAGATCTAAGGAAAATAGTTACAAAAAGTTTGGTGAAAGAGTTTAATTTGGTAAATCTTTATTTGTGAAGAAGGAGTAGTTTGTTTTCAGTTTCATTTTATGCTCTTCTCTTTCATCTCTTCAAGAACATCATTGGTTTCACTATCGTTCCTTTTGACTTAAGACAACCACTAAAATTAATGCTAAATTAAAAATTATTAGACTTTGTGTTTGTAGGGTCCATCAATTTAGTCTAGGCTAGAGACTTGATTTAGGATTGGAGAGGAAACTCTTCAAGGCTACAAAAAAAACCATAAGAGTCTATGCTAGGGAGTGCTTAAAAGTCCAGTAACCATGAAAGTTATCCAGGACCCCCCTCTAACATAGGGGCTAAACACGAGGTCGCATGCGGAAAGGTAGCGAAGATAACCCCTCCAAAGTCGAACCAAGCATAGTGGGGAATGCATATAGAGGGCTTATATTGGGATTTCATTGATCGCATTTGCCATGGAGCTTCATGGGTCTCGAATCCGTTCCAGGTCCTCAGTCATCTTCCGAAACACTTGCTTTTGATACCCTTGATAGGTTTCAGGCTTGATACCCTTCTCATTGCGGTCCACCCGACTATCGACTGTACCTTCCTGGTGACTGTTCGCGCGTTGGCAACCTAGTTGCATTTATATTAGTGACTTACATAGGTGAATGTGGGGGTATACCCTGGTACCTAGGGAAAACATCGAGCCACTCTTTGTAGAGTATACCTGGAGGGTGCTTTCGTATTCAAGTTGCACTTGCACCGGTAAGTTGCTCTAGTGTTGGCTGGTGTAACTGTTCTTCCAACTAGCTAATGATCTGCTTGTCTTATCTCATAGGATTTTTTTCTTTAGTGTGTGTTGGTTCTTGAATGCTAATAGAGAGCCCTAGTGTGTCATTGATCTTCTCACATAGTGGAGGATCAGGAGCTCTGCCGGTCGCAAAGGATTCTTGGCCTGTCGCCGGTTAATCTGGAGCCACCCCCGCCACCGCTAAGGTGAAGAATAGACCAACAAGGATCTTTCGAGGCGACCGGGTCACAGGAAACTGTCCTCGACCCATCTCTGAGAAGAGAACATTTGATTCCAGAGGAACCATACATTTTTTACCTTGGAGTGGAAGCTCTTGGTCCGTTTAACCCTCCGATCACTGATCTATCGGTGCCCATCGTCGTACAGGTTCACCCTTATGAGTTTCAAGTAGTGTCACAAGCAACGATGGAAACAAATGTTGTGACTTCTTCAAGGAATTCTCATATTCCCTCTACGACTGTCACTACAGGGGGTGTTCTACCACCTAACCAATTGTCGTCGGTCCAGACCACTATGGTATTGAACACCTCTACCTCGGGCAATGGTTTGATTCTGTCTATGGCGACAATAACTACTCCGTTCACCCAGAGTGCGACAGGCCCTCCGTTCTCATACGCGATACCTAGCTTTAATACAAACTCTGTCCTTTCCTCCTCCACTCTACAGACTTTAGGTCTGGGGGCAGGGAGCTCGAACACTCCTTTGCAAGGATCCATGGGGGGCACCTCAGCTCCCTATAATGCTTTCCCTTACGGAGGGGGTCATATACCTCCTTCATCCCCTTCGCTCAGCGGTGCTCACTAGTAGTCCGTCGGGCCGAATGTAAACTATAGTTCATTTGGAGCAGGTAGTCAGGGAATTCCTTCTTATAGCATGTCGGTAGGTTCGACGTCGTTCTCTTTGTTCGACGTGTTTGGTAACAACACATTCTCGTCAGCTGCCATCTCAGCCGGGGGAAACCCTAGTTATGGACAACAAAATCCTATGTAGGCTACTATTCCTGCACAGGGGGCAAAATTAAGAATTCCTTCTGCACAAGGACCTTGGAATCTATGGCAGGGATCCATTCCCTCATCAGGGATGTTGACCGGGGGAAACCCCTTCCATAGCCAATGGAACCTCGGGTAAGGATCAGGACCTATACCCATCGGATCGACAGGGGGAAACCTTTCCCAAAATCCTTGGAATGCAACGCAAGCCCAACCTTCCACTTCCTACTATAGGAGTCAGTCGATGACATCTCAACAAGCACAGAATCTATATGTTGGTCATGACCATGGTTTTTACCAGAACCCTGGCCAACAACCTAAATTTTCCTGGCAACCTAGTGCCAGCCAAACTCCAAGCTCCTTTTTCCCTGTTTATAACCAACAACCCAAACTTTCGTTTCTGGCAACTTTTCATTTTCCAGACTTGTCAAGGTTACTAAATGACCCTATCTGTCATGATCCACGTTGGCCTCCTATGTCGACCAAGTTTCCTTCAGACATTCCAAAGTTCGAAGCTAATCCTAATGAAGATCTAGGCGATCATGTGACTACCTTCCATCTATGGTGCTCTTCCAACTGTTTGAGAGATGACTCCATACAATTGCGTTTGTGTCAACGCACTCTCATCGAGAGTGTTGCAAAATGGTACATCAAGTTCAACCGCTCAAGATACTCTTCCTTCAGCGAATTGGCTATGGATTTCTTAAACTAGTTTCAATTACCTGTGAGATACGACGTCAACACTGAATTTCTGGCCAATTTTGAGTAGACAAAGGCAGACCATATCTTCGATCACATTCGAGAGTGGAGACGTCGGAAGAGTTTGATAAAAGTACCAGTCCCACCAACATTCCTTTTTGAGTGGTTCCTTAAGTTCTTGGTACCTCAGTTATCCAAAAACGTCGCAACGTCGGGGGTATTTTAAGAAGAAGAAGTGATAATGAGATCCCAATAGCTAGAGTTGATTTACTCTTAGTCTGGTTTACTTTATGAAGTATTGCCAGATGCACCTTGGTTGATACTTGAAAAGACCAGACAAAGATCTGGACAACATGCCGATGGTATTACTAGTTCAGCACAAACAAATCTCACTAATTAACTGTCAAATCAACTCCAGGAACTTTCGATACAGAAGACAACAGCCAGCCAGACCACTAGTTTAGATGCTCCCCCTACTCAAACGTCAGATGTACACAGTGTGCAATTGACAAACCTGAAGGCCACCCAGCAGCCTGAAGGAAAGAAAAAACATTGAAAGAAGGGTAAGGGGGATAAGAAACCTACCAATAATGTTGGCGGGGACAACACAGAAAATAAGAAGTTGAAGTATCCATGTAACCTTTGCACGGAATACCATCCAACTCACCTGTGCCCTTGGCTTGCGGAGGCCCATAATTTTTTGACACAACAACAGCCTACTGTGTTAACGAACCCATTTCCACATGGAAAAAATTTAACTCAAGCCTCTTCAAGTGCAGAAGGGGGTAGTCAAGGACTCCCTCTGTCTTCGAGTAATCCTTCATCCGTGAATGTGTATATGATGAAAGGTGATGTGTATATAACAACTAGAGTGCACAACTACGGAATGCCAAACACCTCTAAGAAGGGTAAAGAAGCCAAAAACCCACCTCTTCCTCTCCATATTGAGAAGCATTGGGTGAAACAATGAGACACATCCCAAAAGGTGTGTTCAAGAAATCTTCCCACAATCCCAACGCAAGGGCCACCCAGAACTACTCTGTGGTGGAGGATTTGTCTCAAACCCCCTGCGCAATGTCTGCTTTGGAGGTCCTCTAGAGCTGCCCTTCTCAGAGAAAGGCTTTGTTAGCTTCCTTAGGATCTAGAGAGACTTGTAATCTGGAAACAATCATGCTTGATACGACCGACTTAAAACCTCGTCTCCCCTACCACATGGTGTTTCAGATAGTAGTGGATTATACCACGAAAACTTTTACTTGGAATATCTTCCGCACAATGGTTGATTAGGGTGCCTCGACATGCGTGATGTCATTGTTGTTTTGGAAGGCCATTGGCCAACCCGTTTTGTCTCCGTCACCTACTCTTCTTACCGCTTTCGATGGTCATTTGTTCCGACCACATGGAATCATCCCCTCTTTCCCCATGTAGTTAGGGGGGAAGACCATGTGCATCGAGGTTGAAGTGGTCGATGTGTCTCTTGACTACAATATCTTATTAGGAAGGAGTTGGACCTATTCTATGTAAGCGGTGGTCGCGAAAATTTTCTGGGTCTTGTTGTTTCCACATGAGGGTCGGATCGTGACCATTGATCAGTTATCCTTCTCCCGTCCTGACCCTTCATCGAGGGCATCCACGGTCCCGATGATTGATAACCCTTAGCCCGACATCATCAACGTAGGGGTCGGTTTGTGCCCATATTTGATGGGTACTTTTGATTACCTGCCTCCGATCGTCAATGCCCATTGCATATCGGCTGTCCCCGACTGGCCTAGGGATGAAATTTTTCAAGTCTCGTCATTTCATACGAATTACTTTTATGATCCGTGGACTCTTCCTTCCCCATCAGCCATGATGGAAGGAACGGGGCACCATGGCATGGCCATGCCTTTGTTCACGACATAGGTTGCGTACTCTATAGTCCAGCAAGCTTCTGTCGATCCCGATCCGACTCCTGCACAGGAGTTAGATCCGGTTCTCGAGCCTATTTGGGCTCAGGGTTCCCTCGTCGATACTAATTCTTTAGACTTAGTATTTCCCTCAGACAAGGTGATTATTGAGGAAATGACTAGTTCGGACAGACCCTGGGATGATCTCCATCATAGATCTTATTTCCTCCTAGAGTTAAGAAGAATTGAAGCAGGTGAATTTACTTTGAATATGACTGGAAATAGGTCTTTCCTTATCAATCCTTTGACTACGCACGCCATTTATGTTGAAGGAAATATGGAAACCATCGCTAAAATGATACCTATTGATATCTCTATAACACCTGGCGTCATGGAGAATGTCTTCATCGGAGCAAACTGCTCACCCGAGGAGATTCAAATCTACACAGATTTATTTAAAGAATTTCACGATGTGTTTGCCTGGTCTTATGAGGAAATTCCAGGCATAGATCCAATAATCGTCGAACATGAAATCACAACATATCCTGACACTAAGCCGGTCCGACAGAAGCTTCATCCAGTTAATCCTAAGAAAGAGGCAGTTATTAAGGATGAAGTAGAGAAATTGCTCAAAGAAGGTTTTATCTACCCCATCCAATTGACTCAATGGGTGTCAAATCCCATTCTAGTTGACAAAAAATAGGGTACGATTTGCGTATGTACGAACTTTCGTGACTTGAACAAGGCATGTCCAAAGGATAATTTCCCCACACCATTTATTGACTAGATAGTCAATGAATGCGCAGGTTGTGAGGCATTTTCTTTCATGGATGGTTTTTCGGGATACAATCAGATACAGATCAAACTTGAAGACCAACACAAAACTGCTTTCATTTATCCATGGGGTACATTCACTTATCGAAAGATGCCTTTTGGTCTAAAAAATGCTGGAGCTACTTTTCAGCGGACCATGTTTTTTTCTTTCCACGATTTCAAACACATAGTCAAGGCTTATCTTGATGATTTAACATCATGATATCGTAAGAGAGTTGATCATCCCACACACCTCCGACTTATCTTTGAGCGATGTCGCTACTACCATATTCGCTTAAATCCTAATAAATGCAGTTTTTGCGTGACGTCAGGTTGTCTTCTAGGTTACATAGTTTCGACAACAGGGATCATGGTTGATCCTCTCAAGGTTGAGGCGATAGTTCAGTTGCCTCCCCTGTGCACAGTCCCTCAGCTTCAGAGTTTACAGGGAAAAGTGAACTTTTTACGGCGTTTCATCGCAAACTATGCCGAGATCACAAAGGGTTTCATGAGTTTACTAAAGAAGGATGTTCCCTTTCATTGGGATGAATCCGCTCAATGCTCTTTTGAAGCGTTTAAAAGTTCCCTCACGTTTGCCCCTCTGCTTCGGCCACCCAATTATAATAAATATTTCTTATTGTACTTGGCCACTGTGGAATCAACCATCGGTATGGTCTTGGTTGAGGAGGATGATTTTCTTGCAGAATATGTGATTTAGTACTTGAGCCGAGGCCTGGTTGGACCAGAACTCAATTATTCCCACTTTGAAAAAATTGCATTAGCAACAGTTCATGCTGTCCAACGGTTCCATCATTATATCTTGTTTCGCAAGACCACCGTCATTTTTTTTGTGAATCCATTTCAATACGTGTTGACACGACGTGTAATCGGCAGAAAGATCAGTAGATAGATAGTTATCCTCCAAGAATTTGACTTAGATTTTGTTTCGGAGAAATCCAAAAAGTCGTTGGTCTTTGTGGAACTCATCTTGGAACTTTCGGTCGAGTCAGGCGATGTTATGCCCGAAGAGTCGCCTATTAAAGGGGACATGTTTTTTATCATGCCTTCAAGTCCCTGGTATGGAGATATACTAGTCTATATACGGAATTTGAAGTGCCCCACCTCTGCTTCTCGTGATGAGCATCACCATATACGCCATCAGGCCAAGAACTATCTCATACTCAAGGACACTCTATATCGTCGAGGTGTAGATTGCATCCTTCGCCAGTGTCTCATTCATGAAGAAGTGAAAATCATGCTTAATGATTTCCACACTGGAGCACGTGGTGGTCATTTGTTTGGGTTGGCAACAACCCAAAATATTCATCCCGAGAGAGATTGTCACTGACCATGGCAGTCACTTTCATAAAAAAATAATGTCTGAGTTAACTTCAAAGCTTGGGTTGAGGCAAGACCATTCATCACCCTACTACCCACAAGCGAATGGTCAAGTGGAAGATGTGAATAAATCTCTTAAGACTATTCTTCAGCGAATGATCAATTCGGCCAAGTCAAATTGGCATTTGATGTTGTACTTGGCATTATGGGCCTATTGAATGTCTATTAAGACTGCAACCGGTTTCTCACCTTTTCAACTCATTTATGGGCTGGAAGCAGTTTTTCCAATAAAGTGTCAGATCCCATCTCTAAAGTTGGCAGTACAGTTACTTCTAGACACTTCACCTCTTGAAGAGCGTTTATTATATCTTGATCAGCTCGATGAGAAGCGTTGAGATGCAACCTTGGCTAATGAGGCTCACAAACAAAGATTCAAGTGTCAATATGATCAGTCTGTTCATCCTCGTATTTTCTCTGAAGGCAACCTTGTCCTGGTCTATGACCAAGATAAATATCCCCTGGGGGCAGGCAAGTTCAAACCCATGTGGTTCGGACCTTTCATCGTGAAGGAGGTACTAAATAAGGGAGCTTATCATCTGGTGGACTTTGAGGGAAATGCTTTGGCAGAGCCTAGAAACAAGATTTACCTCAAGAAGTATTACTCATAGGTGGGTCGCCTTAGGTGACTTCTTGTACATATGTATAGTTATTGTACATTGTTCTTTTAGTTTTTGTCTTTTTGGTTTTATGGACGTGTTGTTTTTAATGTCATCTTTTTCACTGTGGCAGATGTCAAGTGAATCATAGGTGTTCATTGGGTTTGTGAACGACGCTAGCCGACACACTCAGAGGCTTGCTTCCGCAGCTTGGGTGATTTTCACACCTCATGGCCAGTTGCTATCTTCAAAAGGTATATGTTTAGGCGATGCCACAAACAATGTTTTCGAATACAATGCAGTTTTAGAGTTGCTTCATGACGCTTTGTCGCTTGGTATCTCTCACCTTCGGGTCTACTTAGACGCTCAGCTGGTTATGTCCCATTTAAATGGGGTTTACCGCGTTTACGATCCAACTCTACACCTACGATTCCTTAGGGTACATCTCTTAGAACGAAGCTTTGATTACATTATGTATATCCATTTTCCTAGGAGATTGAATCAAATCACAGATACTCTAGCTAATTATGTATTATATTGGCATTTTACACACATGTAAGAAAACACACACACACACACATGTAAATACATTTGTAAATAAAATGTAGTCCATAAGACATAAAAAGATATAAAAACACACACATATATATATCAAAAGTATCAGAGTACATGGGTGGGCACAAGCACCTCAAAAAATATAGGTTCAGTAAGAGTCACGGGGCTTATGCCCTCAAAAAATATACAAAAGGTTCCCTCGGCACGTAAGTAGTCCGAACTAGCTAAGGACGGGGCCTGTTGGCCTTGCCATAGTGAACAACGATGTTTTCCAAATGCTGGAAAAGTTGGACCCAGGTTCGTGGCACCCCAACTACATGAGGTTGCATCGATGGTGGTAGATCCTCAATCTCTGCCATTGGGACTATGCGAGTGAGTGTGATAAGGTTCTGCTCCACCCGTTTCAAAACTCTCCCAGCCTCTCCAGCTAGAGGTCCCCCTGCTGATATTGGTCCACTAGTCGCGGATGGTCCCGCCTCTAGCTGAGGACGCCGCATGGTCCTCGCAAAGTATGCTGGATGCACTGGTCCCACACCTACACATAACAGATACATAGTTGTCAGATACTCTGGTACACATAAAAAAAATATATATATAAAAAGAAATAAAAATTAAATAACTTTGAAAAACAAACATACCTATCTGTCCTCGATCACCTCCGGGAAGTACGGGCATGTCCAGATCCCTGGAAAAATTGATCCCGGCATAGAGGTAGTCCTCTATTTCCAGAATCTATCGTGCCCACCAGTCAAAAAACTTGTGATCGAAGGCCTCTATGGTCCTTCCGCCCCCCTGTCATGGCAGAAATTTCGCCCATCTACATAATGCTGGGAGGAAGGCCTCATGCCCTTGCACTGTCTCTTGTGGACTAAGACTGGGTACCCTCTTGAAGAATAAAGAGCATAAAACAGTCCCAAACCTAAAGTTTATGTGTTCCCGCACACGACACTCTGTCAGTTGTCTCTTCATGCATGTCAGCATGGTTGTGCTCCAATCGAAAACTTGTGCATTTAAGCACTGAACCGCACAATGCATGTGCACCCAGGATGTTTGATGTAAGGCCACAGATCCAGTGATCCACCCAATAAGTAAAACTATCACTTTCAGTGATAGGTTGGAAATATTGTGGATCGACACCTGAGAACCCATTTTATCTGTGCTTGCCTCGCAGTGTAGCCCGATTAACTCAGCTATGTTTTGAGGTCCGGAGGGAAAAGTACAAAGGTTGACAGGTTCCCCTCTCCTCGAGAGACCAGTCAGGAAGTAAATATCTTCACTCATTGGAGTCAATGACTGCCCCTCGAGCATAAATGCCTCCGCATCCGGGTGCCAATAATCTACCAAGGCATTCAACAACCTGGGTTGTGCCCTCATGAATGGACACTTGAAGAATTTTAACAAACCACATTGAGCTAAGATGGCAAGAGAAGCAGGGTCTTGTGAGACCAAAAAATCAATGTCTTCATGCACCCTTTCTCTCTAATGAACATACATCCTGCAAATGACAAGTTCATGAAAGTTTAAATCTTGCATTTTTTAATTTTTTTTCACATATTAGAGGGTATACATGGGTTGTAGTGGGCACAGTCCTGTATGCACACGTGCAACCTTTTTCCTGCACATGGGCATATGCATGCTATCCTAGGACAACCCACATACACGTAGGGCCGACCCTTTTAAAGGTCAGCGCACCCCCAAAAAACAAAAGGAAATGAAAAAAGGAAGAATGGAAATGCAGGAGGGGCTAGTTTGTACTTACTTGGTCCAAGCGGAATTTCGTTTTGTCCACTGAAGCTCCTAGAATCAACTCTTTTAGAAAAGAGGTGTTTTTTGACTTTTGGTCAATTCTCAATTCACAATGGTGATAATGAGCTGCCAAGCTTTTATTTATAGATGTTTTTGGCCCTTTTTGTCATTTTTTCGAACCCTTTTGTCATTTTCTCTAGATTGAAAATCATTTAGTATGGTTCATGAGTTTCTTATGGAATGTTATGATAAGTGTTACTTTCGGTATTGGGAAACTTTTTGAGATTTGGGTCATTTTAAAGGTCCTTTGGTAAAATAGTCATTTTCCCAACTTTTTGCATCTAAGTTAGGATTCCACCTCCACTTTCTACATCTCGTTGTCTTTTTCTCTTTGCCATAGGATCGACCCCATCGAGTTGTGACACAGAACCATCATTGCTACTTTAGAAGTTTTGCAATTTAGTGGTAGAGCCTTCATGTACATGGATGCCCTAGTTATATCCTCTTTGCTTTTGGCATCCATGTCGTCGTTAATGACTATAGGATCGGGAGTACTTGTTAGTTTTTCCTGATTATGAGTTTGAGCCTCATTTGCATGATTCATACTCACTCTTGACCTCACCCTCGGGACTCCCAAATAATGACAAGTCTTCTTTTAAGCCCTTTTCAGACCCTTTAAACATGAAAATATTTCCGAGCGATCTTGTTGTCCTTCACGCTCGCCAAATTAAAATTTGAAGACACGTCTGACTGGTGGTAGTTTACCCCTTTTTTAGTTTGGACGGTCAATTGTATGGAAAAAGGTATATTCTAGGAGATTTGGTTCACTAGAAGAGTATTCTCAGGTATAATTTTAACCCTTTTTCAGGCCTGAGGGAGTAAATTTATGAAAAAAGGAACCTCCACAGAGTCCATAGTTAAGCTCTTTTCAGACTCCTTAAAATTGAAAAGATGGCCAAGTGACCTTGTTTCTTCACACTTTTTAAATTGGTCCAGAAGAACATCCCTTACGGAGTCCATAGTTAAGCTCTTTTCAGACTCCTTAAACATGAAAACATTGCCGAGTGATAGATATTGTCTTTGTCACACTCGTTAAAATGGTTTTGAATGACATCTTTTTGGTGCTAGTCTACCCCTTTTTCGAACCGACTAGACTACCTTCGAAAAAGGTACCCCAACAGAGTCTCCTTTTACGCTTTTTCAGACTCTCTAAAAATGAAAAAACGTCGAGCTTACCTTCTCTGGGATCGTTAAAATTACATTGAAGGATGTTATCATTGTGTCCTATTAACCACATTTTCATTCATGCGTCTTTGGCCTAAATGTCGGCTCCATGTTTCTCTCAACTGAACCATCTAAAGCATGCCTTATAATGCAAGCCTTGTAGCACTTTGCATTTGCGTCTTGACACCTTGACCCCTGGAGGAATTTTCCCGAGTGTCATTTTCCTGCATATGTCTCCTTTCTATGAGCATCAGTGTGTTCCTTGTGCTTGGAACTAGTATATTTGCGACACTCATTCCTCCTTTGTAACGTAGCATTCTTTTATTCTTTTTCAAGCTTTCCAAAATTATTGAAAAAGACAAAAATATGAAATATACCCCAAAAAGAGGAAGGGAAAAGTATTTTCTTTTTGTTGGCAACACAATGAGTCTCCCTTGGAAAAATCATATCCTTCCATTTGTTCGTCAAGATATGGGATTTAATATCACCTTAGGAAGTTGTTTTCACTACATAGAGTCGTGTCCTCCTCCATTTGGTTATCCTTCCAAACATATGGAGAGTTTGTGTTGCCTCCTGCATCGTGGACTTATGTCAATGCCATGCTGCCTGAGTCTCATCATTTGTCATGTTTTTTTCCAAGGGAAGTTTTACTAAATATGAGTTGGCCCTTATGTAGTTTGTCTCTTGTCATCGTGCCCAACCATCCTGAAAATCCAATCAAGTCCTTATTCAAAATCCATGAAGTTCTATGCCTGATTACCGAGATCCTCTTGTCTGTTCCCAGCAAGTCATTGAAGACCTTTGGATAGTGAAGTCGTACACTGATATTACACTCCTACCTAAGTTTTGAAGATCTTAAAGTTTTTTCTCGAGCTCTGAATGCCTCATCTCCATCCATCAGGCATCATTGGCTTCTTGAAGATGGATACTCTACTCGTATATCTTTTGATTTTGAGATGTACATCCGTTGTGTATTTCTTGCGGCTACACTTTATATAGTTATATGACATGGATCTACAGTGTATTTGATTGGAAACCATGGTTTTATCCTGAGCATGGGTATGCCCACCTCGGTGAGACAAAGTTTTACTTTTGCAGATGGCACCTCCTGAACTCTGGTCCCTGGGCTCACTCACTTCGTACGTTAGTGAATATTTGTAATGTATTTCATCCATCAGATGATCTTCTGACCTCACACATTAGGGGGCATCTGTTATATCCATAAATTGCACCAGACATGCATACCTGGCATCAGGCCATCCTACTTGCTATCTTTGCCAAGCCATCATTGAACAACTCTTCTAAAAAACCATTCTTTGAAGATGTACGCACCCTGCACCACTACTGATCACGTACACATGCTAGCTGCACCATTATAGCCAGCGTATACTCACAAAAATGCGCGAAAAATAGAAATTGTAAAGGGATACAGGCGTTTAGGACGTTAGTTAACTATTTGACCGCCCATAGCCAGTCACCCAACTGTTACTATCTTTTTTGGCCTATAAAATAAGGGGTTGGGGTCCCATTCCAGGAGGAAGCATGAGAGCAAAGAAACTCTACCCATTTCAGTATTCCCCCTTTGCCCTAATATTTTGCAGCCACATTGTGAGTTTGAGCCAGAATTCCCTTTTTCTCCATTGCAAACCCTTGCCATTTCCCTAGAGAGCACCGAAGAGGAGAAGGATACATGGGAGAAGTTGGTGCATGATGAAGAGGATCCCAGGACCGAGTTCAAGGAGCAGTTGTCAGTCTCATATTGTAAATGACTTTTGTGAGATTAATATAAAGAAATACTTTTTCCGTCCCGCCAAATGATGTCTTCAATCTTTATGTTTTGTTTACATTTTTTTTTATGATATCTAACCCACTAATCCATATATAGAATGCATGCTTGTAGTTTCTTGTTTGTCTTTTGGTGAATGCAGGTCAACCTTGGGATGAGATTTGTAGTCGAGAAACAACCAAGCGCAAAGGGATCGACACCGGACATAGAGTTCAAGGTAGGACTACCAGCTCCCTATACTTTTTTTTTATATATGATGGTGGGGTCATGTCGAGATAGTTGTTAAAAGTAGGAGACTTTAGACGGTTAGCTCTGCCTGCACTTTAGAACCCTGGTGTAGTTGTGACATCCCCCAAAATAATTTATTTTTAGGTTTGAGATTTCTTAGGAAAATTATTATGTTTTTGGTAAATTCAAAATTGGAAAATTTTTGCCATTGTTGGCAATTCCAAATTTCGAATTTAATTAATTGTAATTAATGATTATGACTATTGGGCAGAGACCTGATTTGACCCAACTAAATTCTTGACTATGACACTTGTATGAAAAAAAATATTTTATAATTATTGTTGGAAGACAAATGGAACAACCATGTTGAAATCAACTGACCATGACTCCATGAGTGGGGAACATGTTGGAACTACCTCAGGGCTGATTGCTACAAGTGGAAAATCAAGAATTTGGCCATTGGTAGCCCCTGAAAATCATGGATTTGGAGAGCTGTGAAAATTCCCAAGGGAGGGAAAAGACCTAAGCAAAAATGAATTTGGATATATGGCATATGTGAGGAGGCAGGACACTGCCTAGTATGTTGGGGAAAAGAAATCTATCTCTTGCTATTATGAACACTACTTGCTGAGTGTGAGGCAAGGAGAAGACTGCTGAAACTGAAAGCATTTGCTGAGGAGGAGTTCCAAGTTAGCCCTCATGGATTCATGGTCAGGCTATGGGGTGAACATGAAAAGTGATTTGGCTGCCCTATTCTAAGGTTGGGAGGAACCTGGCTGTTGTTACACGTAATTTTGGTCACTTTGGTGATATCCTAACAAGGGTGTATTCAGGCTCCAAATAAAAACTTTCTCCTGAGAAAAATAGTACTTGTCTCCTGCTAGAAAACACATTTTTAAAGAGAGTTCACAGGTTGCCTATAGCCTAGGGTGTGGGAATGCCTCATTCTCGCAGGCCACCCACAACTAGGGTGCGAACTTCTCGCAGCTTGCTCCATACATAGGGTGCGAACCTATTTTTGGCTTGGAGAAAAGAAGAAATATCAAGGGTTCTAGAAGGGAATCTTCTAGAAGATGAGTTGGCATTCGTATGGTTGGCATGCTACTGAATTCTCTGATTTGGTGGGATCATCCTCATCCATGTAACCATCTCACCTCTTCCTATATATTGAGGGGTTTCTCATGGAAAAGTTTAAGTAAATTTAAGCAAGATTGAGTGAAGAATTGGTGAAAGAATTGTGTGAGGAATTCTGCTTGGACAAGAACGTGGAGCTCTCATTTGACCTATCAAGCTGGGCTAGATCTCTCTCATGAAATTATTGAACAAGTGTGTGTTGGAGCCAAGAGCCACCGAAAGGAAGCTTGCGACATCAAGGCTATCAGGTTGTAATCTTCTATTTCCATTAATATGATACAGAGGCATGTCCCTTTCCCATAAAATCGTTGTTATTTTATTGTGTAATTCCTTGATCATATGCATAGGTTGACTTTTGAATATACTTGGTTATCTTCACTTTGGTTGGTTTGTGTCATCTTGGACTTGATTACACGAGAGCACCGGAGCGAAGCGGGAACAACAAAGACATAAGGAAGAAATCTAAAGGTATGTTACTTGTCCTTCTTTGCTTGTAGATTCAATGGTCACAACCTAGGGAAAGAGTAGTGCCCTGTCTTGTTTTTTTCTAGATCCAGGTGGGTATAGAGAGATATGTTAGTGTCCGCACCTACCGATTTGTCTTATAACAGTTGTTCCCTTTGTTGTTTCAGTACTTATCCAGATATGTTCATCTACTCCCCTCTTGATTTATTTGTATTGTTGAAATAATCTATTCTACTGAAGTATGCATCTACATGGCTACTGTATGTTATTTGTTGTAGGAACAATCTATTCTATTAAAGAATACATCTACATAGTTACTGTGTGTGATCTGTTGTAGGAACAGAACCATTATATTAATGAATGGACTTATAAAGCGATTGTGTATTATCTGTGGTAGGAATAGATTTAAATCTTGATAGTAAACAATGTTATAGAGCCACTTTGTTTTAGTCGTGGCAAGGACATATTTCTCTTGCATAAAGTAATAAATTAACCAAGAAGATACAATATACAAATCCTGGAAATTTCTACCTGTCATGAGATCATATGCCTATAAGATATTCAAGTTCTGTATTAAAAATTCAACCTGTGCACATTAAAACCCAGATCGGGATGAAACTCTACTATGATAGGAATTCACGAAGTATATATAACTATATGAATATATGCATTTATATTTAGAAATCGATACAGTAGTTGATATAGAAAATGACAATGTATAATTATGGAGATCTACACGCATATTATATAATTAATATGTAAACTTTTCTAACAGTTATGTAGAATCAACTGTACAAATAAACTATAAAAGAAAAGTGGTCGTATATATAAAGAAAACACTCCGGATATATTCACCGAGTCGCATCTATAAATATTTACACTGATATTCTCAGACCTTTTAAATATCTATTGCTTAGATCCAATCAACATTGACTGTGGCAGGGAAAAAAAATAGTTTAAGATAGTCGCGACACCTTCAGGAAACCTTGAGTATAGATCGGAAGGGAAACGAACGGTTCTGACTAACTTTTTACATTTACGGAATAAAACGTTACAATAGTAAACAAAAGAATTAATACATCCAGAACCTTTTTATTCATTATTCCTAGGATCTACTGCGATAAAGGTTGAAAGTAAAGCCACAGGAATGAAGAACAATATGTATTATTCACAATATTATTAATTCCAAAATGTTGAAGAACAGTTCTATTATGCAAAGAAAATCTATTCGTATTCCCATTCCAATATTGTTTTGAATAATGACATAGTAAATTTTGATATAATCTTTCAGCCTAATATATAATTTTAAGGTCGACTCTCTAACTCGGTCGTGAAGGCAAGTAACAGAGGTAAAAACTAGCTTTAAAACAAACAAATATTCACCCACAGAGATGACTCTTTAACTTAAATATTTTCAACCATTAGTCTCCTAGGACCCTCCTTGAAAGGGGTGAGATGGAACCCGAATACCTCTTATGCGGGTGGTAGAGGTTAGCATCCATAATTCTCATGTGGCCGAAACCCCTGCACACCATTGCACAAAATACCATTAATAATTGTTCAATAGAGATAAGACGAATAAAATAAAATGATTAATGACAGGAAAGGATTTGCAGAGTCATACTTAACTTTAAATGGAGGTATATGATATCCTTCTCTGTTGCGATGAGCTAAGTAACATCCCATACCGAAAGGGGAGGAGGAGCCCAAGACTCCCTGATGGGTACCCTCGAAATCACAAGGTCCCATCATTAGTGATAAGAACCAGATTAAATAAATCAAAAAAACATTGCAGGAAAAGAATATATAAATGGAAATTACAGTGAAGTCCAAAGTACGTGAGTTGCATAACGAGAATGGACCAAATATTTATTCTAATTGCAAGCATTGAAATTGGAAGCCACGGGTCAAATAACACCATCAAAGTCCATCTAGTATCAACTGAGAAAGGTTTATTTAAAGAAAAGGAAACACAGGGTCAACAACGTGCTGAATTACCAGACTTGTATGACCTTTGTGATATGCTTAGACTTTAAGTAAATTGACACGAAAAGAATGACCCAAATTTTAAACATACAATGCAGGACACATGGCATATTGAAACTTTCAGAAATTGTTTTAATAAGAAAGTTTACAATCATAAGAATTCATTGGGTAGATGGGGAACAGAGGCCTGAGTAAAAACTCTTTACTAGGTATCCAACCAAGATTGAAAAAGTTATTCAAAAACTTGCCAAAGGGAATTTCCATAACGTGAATAACTATAGAATGCAGTCACAGTGTGAATCCATAACCTATAGATGGACTTCTGGGCCATAGTCCTGGTGAAGTCTCAAAGAGACTCAACACCAAGTAATAACGTAGAAAGAAATAAATGCATGTAGGAGACAACTAACCCTAAGAGCAAACGACATGTAAAACGATACCTGTGAGAACTCGTTGGAAAGGAATACAAAGAACATAATGCCAAAAAACCTTGTAGAATGACTGAGTAGAATGAATAACGATAGAGGAGTCACTTACCTATAGTGAGAACAACCCAGGGAGGTGTTCCAAGCCGCCATTCTCCCCACGTCAAGAGGACAAAGGGAAATGCAGAGCCAACTTCGAAATATCTTCACAAGCATGACAAATGAGTAACTATTGTAACCCTAAAACTCACACCCCACGTAGAATGAATGCCGATGGTACAACGAGAGGCGCGACCATGTGATGGAACTGAGTTGGTGTGTTCGGGTTGAACAAAGGTACAGGGATGGTCTTCGTTTCTCACCTACCTCCATTAGGGTCCGGGTCAGAGGTTTAAATCTCGACTGTCATAAACCCTTCTATCACATTTAATGAATTACAAAGTAAAGGGTGGATTCCTTGAAATCCTACGATTTGGAAATCCTACGATTTTGAAATCCTTAGCCTCTAGCTACTACTAGTCCAGTTAGAACCTAGTTTAGTTAGACATTGCTCGGATTTGGTAGAGCTAACGAATTGTTAGCATAGAGTTTTTTTGTTTCTAACCAGAAAAACCATTAGGTCGGGTGTTGAATGAAAGACTATGACACAACCAAAATTATACCAAGAATACCTTTCGATGACTTTGGTCATCTATAGAAGAGCCAAACACCTTATGTTAAACCAACATATCGCCAAGGTATATAACCCCGATTCCCCAATACATTATGTATAAGTATTATTTGTATAGCCTTGGAGTTTAACCTTGTGCGCAGGTATGGAGGTGTGTTATTAGAGGAGTGGTTAGGACCCTAAGTCCTATGCCTATTTTTATTCCAAGTTAATACCAAGTATAAACATAAACCCACATATAAATGTTAGCATGACTTAAAAATTTAAAGAAAATTGTTAGATTGTGGGGTCTGCCTTTTTAGAAAACTATGTTCACTGGCTGTCAGGCTGGGTAGTAGTGTCATCGTTGGCATTCATAACTTAAGTGAACCATCAGAGTTTAACAATGGAGATAAAAGTTTATTTCTTTTATTGTAAGTCTGTTTTAAGGAATTGAAGGTTAATGTCCCTTAGAAGATTTTTTTTTTTTTTATGATGAATTCGAGGTACATTACAGTAGTCCGTAGGGGGGTTTTCTCGCTATAGCACACATCAACCACCTTGACATCCACCTCCACTTTTTTTCCACCTAAATGGACCGGAAAGGTAGGAATAATTATGTGGGGACGGAAAGAACGACCATCAAATGTGGTCAACATGGTTGGAGATTGAGAGAGGGTTTGAGAGACAATGGATTTCCAATAGGTTAGGGACATCATGCACGTTGCAACACCTTCATCAATAACAATACGTTTGATGGTATACTTTGAGTAATCCACATGGGTTTGAAAGGCCATGTGGTAAGGCAAGCGAGGTTTAACATCTGTGACATAAAACTTGATAACCTTTGAACCACACAAGTATAGAGATCCTAATGTAGATAGCAAGGCGTTCCTTTGTGAAGGACACATATGGAGCACCTCCAAAGCTGACATTGCACAAGGGGTTTGATCCAAATCTTCGACAATTGAATAGTTCTCGCTAGCTCTAGCATTAGGGTTGTGCATAGAACATTTTAGTACTCCTTTCAGAATACGAGGCAGAGGCTCTGGATTTTAGATCTACAAAGGTGTTTTTGGAGGAGGGGGAGACTCTGGACCTGGGACAGTCTATGAAGAGTTGTAATCATGAGATCAAGTGGCTACATTAATCTAAGACCTGACCATATTTATACATAGACGCTCGTCTTCATGCGCTAGGGGGGTTTTGATTCCCACTCGGTGCATTTACGACATTAGAGGAGCTCAAGGCCATGTGTTGATTATGTGGAAATGGATTAGTCAGCACAACGGGGGGTTGAAATAATAGCCTCACGAGTTCCTCAAGTTTGGGGCATAAGTGCGTAAGGTGATCATTTGTACAAAGTTTAAAAGGAAAATTCACCTTCCTCTTTTCTTTCTTTCCCTCACCAACGTTAACCTTCAATCTATCATTGTTAGCGTTATCCTTAGTTTTATTATCATTCCTCCCACCCTTACGATTACCTCATCCTTTCCTTCTATTCCCTCTTGGTTGCTGGTCACCATTTGGGTTGGTCAACGACTGTAAGGAATGCACATCCGTCGATTGAGTGGGAGCAGAGGACGCAGATGAAGATGTTCCTACTATAGACTAGCTTAAAGACAACTATTTCAACTGGTTCGTCACCAAGTATGCAAACTTAGTATTTGCAGAGACTATAATTCCATCGGCATGAGGCCTGGGATTTTGTCTTGTGTCATAATTTGACCTCGGTGCATCAGGAAGAATTTCACATAACATCCCACACTGGGCATATATGAGGTCCAGTTGCTGGGATTTGAAAATAACTTCTTCCTCAGAGGTTACCCCGGATGTAGAAACATCCTTAGAAATATAAGGAAATAGATATTTTAGGAACCATTTCAACAGAAACTCTGGAGGATTGTAGGCTTTAATCAACCTCTTTTGTCTGTGCCACTCTTGGATATAGTCTGAGATATGCGTGGATTTATCTTGGATAAAGGTCGAGAGGAGTTCTATACCAGTGTCGTAACAAACTGGCAATTGGAAGTGTTTTAGAAAGACTAAAACCATCTGATTAAAACTATTGTATGTCCCCCCTAGTAGCTCAATGTACTATTTTGCTGCAACCCCTACGAGGGTGCATTGAAACAGTCTCAAGCAAATAGAGTCATCATTAAGTGAGTTAGACGAGCTCCAAAGATGAAAAGTAGTGACATGATCATTGAGATCCTCACCACTCTTACCCTCGAATTTCAGAAGGAAGCTTAGTGGGGACGGGGGGCCATGATGGGTCATCACGCACCGATTCATTCATTACTTTTGACAAGTCTGGAAAGTTAAGCGTGGCCAAAAAAGGGAGCCGAGGTTGCGACATCTAAGACCATGCTCTCACGAAATATTGATGCTGAGGGATTGCAACCCATCTATGGTTCTAGTATGCACCATGTTCATGCTCGGGAGTAAAATATCCTCCTTCAAATTGATTCATAAGAGGTTGGTTGGGAATCATGCCTGTAGGAATAGTATAATGCAGGTTATAAACATTTCCCCTAGCTAGAGGAGATCCAGGCTGGGGTTTTCCCATAGTATGAAACTGACCTCCCCTAGATGTAAATATAGAGGAGAGAGGTGGATTCGTCATACCAAATGTATTAGATGGAATCGGTGTAGAGGAGGTAAAGGTAAAGGACATAACAAAGGAAGTAGCTTGTCTTCCCAATTGATTACTCCATCCAGGACCATTAAGACCAAAATTAGACCCAAAAGAGAAATGGGGCTGACCCGTGAGAGAAGGATTCGTTTGTGGAATTTGATTTCCACCAAGCGGTATAGGAATATACAGAGGGGCCATGCCCCTAGGTCTAATACTAGGATTTGTATTTGTTGCTGGAATGGAGGATGAAAGTTGCAATGTTAGATTTGACATACCAAAAGAGAAAGGGTTAGAGGTCAAAGGTATGTACTGAGAATTGTATCCAGGTGAACCAAAAAGAGACCCAAAAGGGTTTGTTACTTTGGGTTGAGTAGCAACCACAGGCTAGATAGGAGTGATGACGGGAACCTCCGACACTACAACTTTAGTTTTTGAAGGCGTTGAAGGAGTTCCATTAACTACATTAGGTATGGGAGTCAAAGGACTTCCAATATCTTTCTGACTTGACTCAGTACTCATACTTGTATAATCACAAGTCTGATAGGTGGAGGTATGTGTACCATGTTTGATAACTTTACACCTTTCAGAAGGAAAATATTAAAGATGTTGTGGTAACTTCAACAAATGGCAAGACCAACGAGGAAGTTGGTCTATCTCCACGATGACTCAAGACTTGAGATATAAAAAAAATAAAAATCCTAAGGTCAACTAAAAATCAAAGATCACACCAGAATAAACAAAAGGCCAAATGCATACAAAGAATATATAGTAGCTGAAAAGGTACCTCCCTCACTAGAGTAGGTATGCCTCACCTAAGAGGGGCCTGAGACTCCCTTCAAAAGATTGGAGGCATTAGAATTAGTTATAAGGGCCCTTATGGGCTTAACAACACAGTCGGTCAGAGCCCCTCGGAGAGGTAATCCTCCATAAAGGTTGTGTGTTGTTCGACCCTTATCTGACTGAGGGTACCTACAAAATAACCCTTGCAATTAACCTATGTGGCTACATATGTCAAGCAACTAAATCCACCACGATACAATCAATGCGAAGGCAAAAAGTCATAAATTAGATCCATCGTATAAGAAGGGTAACGAATCCCAAAATATCGAAAGCATTGCCTCTCAAGGAGGTAAAGGTACTAGAAAGACCCCCAAATATGAATAGATCCCCATAAATATCTCTTACGCTAGGAAGGTATTAGAGGGATATCTCTGCAACCAACTTCGCGCAATCTCGTGCTTAATTCCGGTGTGAGTGGAGCGTCCTAATGTCACTAATTATACAATGGATTTCACCACTCCCTTAGTCAAACACATACATTGAGTTCAATAGCCTTGGAGATGTTTACTCACAAAATCCTATTCCAAGGCCCTATATCCTAAGATTGTTTGTGTACCTTAAAAAATAAAATTGTTTCTAATCAATTTTAATTAATCAACATTAATTTTAATGGCTTTGTTTACTCAAGAGATGTGAATGTGAAACTAATGATGTTATGACTCAGTATATAAAAGAAATGAATATGAATATAATACAAATTCCTAACTTTCAATTCTCAAGAGATGATAAGCTTTACAAATGCAACTTTCAATGCAACTATGCAATTTCAATAAGATGTAATCTTTCCATGAATGTCAAGATCAATACTAAACAATCAACAAGCAAATTCCCAAAATGCAAAATGTATATTTTTGTATTTTCAATATAAAGAAATGAAAATGAAAGGACTGAATAGTAGCCTAATATATAGACCCTACTGCAAGCAAAAAACACAATCCAAGTAGGATACCAAGAAACAAACACTCAGACCAAGATTCAAGGACAACTAATGAAAAGGATGATGAGAAAGAAAAACTGCCCAAAAATTCAACCAAAAGAAGGTTTCCTATCACTTTGTAGGCACTCAACAGTTAGGACAGAGACCCAAGAAGACTCAACAACCATCAAAACTAACCCAACAAATACCAAACTCAGACAAAAATCCTAAAAAGTTGATGTACGCAATTGTTTGAGGGAAAAAGGTGCATGTACGTGCCCTATAGAAGGACAACTTGCATATGTATGCGTCTGTCAAGGGAAGACCCGTGTATATGTACTAAAACACTACCAGGGCAAGGACTAAGCCAAGAAAACTCAGATACAAGGTAAAAAAATGTTGTCAAGCAATCATGCGACAAGAAAACTCAGGCTAACAGAGAGCAATCAAAGGAGAAAAACACTCCAAACCCCGAAATAGAAGATTCATTCCCCAGTATGGTCTCCAGTTATGTTATGAGGAAAATCACTCTATGGCAATGGGCAAACCACAACAGATGGAATTATTGCAGAAATCAACTCTAATCCTAAGTATGCTATATAAATGGAAATGCTAACAAGACAAGATAAATATCTTACCTCGTCCGGATGTTCGAGCACATGACCCAAAGCTTTATACTTTCAACTTGTCCTTAACAACCAAGATACACAAGCATAATCCATTAACATTCATAACAAATACGTCCATGGAATAACAATTCAAATATTTGCAAGATAACAATTGGACGAGAAACGAGTCTTTCTATTAAAAAAAATCCACAGAAGTGTATAAGTAACAAAATTCCGTGTCAACACGTCTCAAAACTGAGAAACTGTCCCTTCTAGCTGGGCCTCCACCACCTCAATCCTCCACCAAAGGCAAACTCATATAAGGAAGACAATGAGGTTCTCCAACAAATAAGGAAGAGCTTGGGGGATGAACAATGTGTTTATACTTTAAAGGACAAAGAGATGCAAACTCAATATGAAGTGAAAATTTCTCCAGAGTATATTTGCTCTCAATAGTTGAATTCTCTCCTCCTTCCACAACTTTGATATGGCACAATTTATAGCCTTCAAATGGAACTGAAGGGCCACGTCGAAATGTTTCCAGTATATGGAAGGTCAAGGATCATGGATCTCGTGATGTGACATGGAAACTCGACACAATTTTTAATTTTGGGCACAAAACCTGATGTATGCGGGCTATAATGGTGCAACCTGCGTATACGCATGCTACATAACTGGTAGGGTGCATATATGTGGACAAATATGATTTTTTAACTCTGGGAAGTGCAAAAAAGGGGACTTCAAGTCTGCATAGGGAAATGGAAAGGCCTTCTGAGAAAGTAGCATGGGGTGAGGCAAATCTTTCTATAACACACATATTCTAGCCAAGGAAATAAAAGCAAGGCGTAGAGGATTAAGATCCATCACAACTCTTTATTTGTGACTTGTTTTCCTTGGCTTGGCCAGACAGGGTTTGGGTAACTTCATTCTTTGCGAGGGGAAGCGTAACATATTGAGGAAGTCAAGTAGTAGGGTACTAACGTAAGTGAGCCCCCAGCCTCACTGTACACTTGGTAAGACCACATATTTCATCTGTGTGAAGTGGCCTCCCCCTGGATCTTGGCGGTTTTCTATCTTTCAATATTTCGTCCAGTTTGCAACTAATGAAAACTACCCTTTTTTTTCGTCGTAGTCTAAACGTTCTACAAAATGACTCTTTTTTGGAGAGAAATTGTTAGATCCATAGATTTGAGCGATTATTTATGTATAATCCGAGTGCCCCAGGGTTTTTTCAGCATGATGAATCCATTTCTGCAATCAGAAATGGATTTTAAACAATAAAAATAGCGATTTCATGAAAATTTATATCGTCGGATTTCGGCGAAAAAAGCCATTTCATAGAACAGTTAGACAACACCTTTTTTTTTTACTAGTTGTTTCATGGTTCACGAGAAGCTTGAGCTCTAGAGAATGCCTTTGTCAGTTGGCTCAGTAACGATAACTTGAAGGGCTATTAGCAAGGAAGCAATATTCCTAGGTTTCTAGTTTCTTAGAAGTTGGAGGACAATAGTCAAGGCTTTTACTGTGGTGATTTCTAGTGTGATTCCATGGCATCTAAGCCCGTGGTATTCGTTGAAGTTCCTGAAATTGTGATAACATCTAGACTTCGTGCATTTTTCACTCTCTTCATGTGAGTATAGTATTTATGGTTTCAATTTGATTTTATTATTTGTTCATTTGTTTTTTGTTTTGTTTTTTATACTTAGGGTTTGAAATACATCTATACATGAAGAGGTTCTCATTGTGGTTAGTTGTTTGAAGCTACAACAATTTATACACAAAAGCTTGGGAGATCATTAGGATGAATTTTTTCTCTAAATTTTGTGCTTTTTAGTCTCTTTCTTAAGATTTATAAAAATAATATAATTAAGAGAGATATGATAATATGTGTGGGCGGTTTACATTAAAAAGTTTCAACGATTTGCACTATTAATAGTCTTGTTAATGTAAGTCTATTTTCATATATTTATGTTTTGATCAAGTAATTCATTTTTTATTTTTTAATATGTATTGAGGCACCTGGGTTAAAGGGGAGCCCATCTAATGCCACTTCTAAAACACCCCTAAGAGATTTGGTGGAAAATGGGTCATATTACTTGCCAAATAATTACTATGGCTTTTGATCTAGGTTAGTTTTTTTTAAATCAAGTAACAATGATGGTAGTGGAATGCATTTATATTATTTATATAAATTACTGTAATTCTTATACATTAATTTTATTATTTTTTTTAATATGTAAGCATATACATTATGTTATTGCCATCTCTTTTTGTGTTTGTTTGATATTCATTATTATCAAAGTGCACTTTGTCTTATTGGCATTATGAATCTTTGATATACTATATGCCACATTATGGTTGCCCTTAGCTTGCTCATCAACCCATGCAAAGTAGTAGGACATATTTTCTTCATGTTTTAACCTGTTATTAAAGTTGGGTGCATTCAAATTGCTTTGGTCAATCACTTTTGTATGAAAATTATCTGCGCATATTTAAACTAGATAAGGTCCTATTAAAGTTGGTGCATTCAAATTGCTTTGGTCAATCACTGTTGTATGAAAATTATCTGTGCATATTTAAGCTAGATAAGGTCTTAATAAATATTGACTATATGCAAATATATAATAGTTCATTTAAAATGTTTCGAGCTCTGAAATCTACTAAGATTAACTCCTTTCAAAATACAGCGAATGTAGAGTTTTATCACCATTCCTTTGAGCCTACTAATATTTATCATCAATGTCTTAATATTTATCATCAATGTCTTTTCAAAATGTATAATTCTATCAGCAAATATATAGTGTTATCACTATTTTAAGAAGTCATGAGATAATACCAATTTTCATATAAAATAATTTAATCACAATATTTTCAATACCAATTTTCATTTGAGCCTATTAATATTTATCATCAATGTCTTTTCAAAATGTATAATTCTATCAGCAAATATATAGTGTTTTCACTATTTTAAGAAGTCATGAGATCAATACCAATTTTCATATAAAATAATTTAATCGCAATATTTTCAATACCAATTTTCATATAAAATAATTTAATCACAATATTTTTATGATACTTATTAATAACATAATAAGGAATTTTGATCTAATTTGGCATTCTCATTAACCCACAATGAAATGAATTTCCCAATAGAACTCATTCCATGTAATTAAATCCTTTGATGACCCAGATTTAGAACAAAGTAAGGATGATCAAATTTCCATTCCCTTTTATTGTTTCACGTTGGTTGTAAACATTAATATATTGACTGTTATGACATAATAGCGGCATACTATACTAAACAAACAAACAAACAGATAAATCATTTACCAGAATGTCATATAGAATTTCTACTATCAAAGAGTTCAGCAACTGCTTTTACACTTGTCCCGAAACCAAATAGAATATTCGATCTCTTTCCCAGCATTATCCGCACTATATCGTGGAAGAAAGTGAGTTTTGGCAGAAAGAAATGGCCTATGAGCCAAAAGCAGAAGCATATGTTGCATTTTCTGCAGGAAACTATGAGGAATATATAAAACATTTCTCTGATGCTTTAGTTATTGCTCATAATAATAATCTTTTACATTCAAATCAGTGTGCAGAATATGCTTCGTTACATAACTATAATGAAGCTCTTCAGGATGCTAAGAGGACTGTGGAAATAAAACCAAAATGCTCCAAGGGTTACAGTAGGCTTGGAACAGCGTATCTTGTATGGGAAAATATGATGATGCAACTTCTTACAAATAAGGCCTTCCGGAGTAAATCTCGGTGCTCATCCTCTCCATTTGGGAACAGATTCTAGGGGGCAGGAATATGAACAAAATTAACAGCAGGCCCAAAATCAAGGATATAGTAGTAGCAACCTGATTTTGTTAGGATAATTCAATACGTTCATAAAAAACTCTAACAATATTAATATCAACCCTAATGAACAATGCAGGATTCAGGTTTTGGGTTCGTTATTTAATGTTAGCTTACGTAATACCACACCAGAGGATAATCCTTTTGAGCTTAGCGATTCACTCCAGTCACACAGCCAAAGCGAGAAGCAGAACCAATGGATATTTCATAAGCCGAGAAAGAGAAGAGGGCCCGGAAAGCTGAGGCACGGAAATGCAGCTTATAAGAAGAAAGATCATCTACTCTTCAGCATTATACAAAGGCAATGGATTTGGATGACGAGGATATCTCCTACTTAACAAACAGAGGAGCTGTTTATTTGGAAATGTGAAAGTATGATACATGTATTATAAAAAAGAAATGATGCATCCATTAAAGACCGTGATACGGCTATTAATAAAAAAACGAGAAAGCTGCATTCAGATTTTAGAAAAAGCTCCAAAAACATAAATATATATTTTTCCTTGTTACAAAGTTTAAGAAAGTACTTCAGTCATTCCAACAATAGATTTTATGAGCTCAATATTTTTGGAGCAATTGAACCCAAGCAATCACTCCTAACCACAATTGAAATATATGACACCATCTATATCACACTATATCAAATCTCCCAATTTAATTTAAAAAAATAATAATAAAAAGAATATAAAATTTAATTATAAATTGTTGAACAAATTTACCAATTGATAATTGGTAATAGAGTAATTAAAAAAAACGTATCAATTGTGTCTACTAAACAAATATAAATTATATATTATTATTTATTTAAAATAACTCAAACTTTTCTTCGAACAATATTTGTACAGTATCAAATCTCCCAATTTAATTTTTCCCACCAATCTTTGTCGCCTTTTATCTCTTTCAAATTTGAAATCCTCTGTGGTCCGATTGGCAATCTCTTCAATAACTTACAGCCAATTATACTTAAGACTTGGAGTTTTGGCATAGCTCCTTCATCCCACGCACCATTTGATGACAGGCTTGTCACACTCTCTAACATGGGTAAGTCCTTGATATACAAACTCTCTAACTCGGGAAATATAACCACACTTCCCCGAGTCTCTATCTTCCAGTGCGTCAACTTAGAGCAGTTGATTAATGACAATGACTTTAAATTTGGCAATCGCTCCAAGGGAGGAAGCCCCTCTAGCTGGTAACAACCATGCAACTCCAACTTTTCCAATTGTTCAAGATCACAAATGCAATGGGGCAGACTCATACCAGGGTAATCTTCAAGAATAAATATCTGTAGCTTCTTCATGTTTTGCATGTCACTGGGAAGATCCTCTATTACTGTCTTATCTAGATCCTTGGACAGACAGAATAGATTGAACTTCAATGTCAATTTCCTCATCTCCGACCAACTTCCCATTGTACCCACTGCAATTCCTGACCTTATTATTCGAACCATCTCCGGTGGTGACATTCCTTCTATTCGACGCACTTCCTTTCCTGGTTTTACTTCCTTTCCTGGGTTTACAAGTATACCAAGCTCCAACAAATTTGGGAAATTTTTTAAATCCTTTAATGTGCAAACACCTTTCTTGGTGTCTTCCACGTTAGATGCACCATTAACCCCTGTGGTTTGTAGCTTGATATCTAAGTCTCTGTCGGCGACCTCCACGTCAAATGCACCATTAACCCCTGTGATCATTTGTAGCTTGATAACCGACTTTAGTCGAGAGATGCCAAGTGGAATCCTGGTTAACTTCTCACATGCATCTAAATTTAAATGTTTAAGCTCTCTAAGCTCTCCTATGTCAGATGTCAACGTTTCCAGCTCTCTACATGAATTAAGATGCAAAAATTGAAGGTTAGAAAGATTGCATATACCTCGAGGCAACTGCTTGATTAAAGTATCACTCAACTTCAAAAATTCAACTAGTTTGAGCTGCCACATTGAATCTGGCAACCAGTTTATTTTGGTGTTGGAGAGATCCAAAACCCTGAGAGAGGTGACATTCACAAAAAAGTCATCTGGAACTTCCCGTAAACATTCATTTTTTCGTAGCATTAAAGCAAGAAGAAAAGGAGTTTTTGGAAGAGGATTAGTTTTGCAATCCTCTCTATCGAAATGCTTTCTTCTGGAACGCTCTTCTTCAGCACGAAAGCTTTTGCAATACTTTCTTTTGCAAATCTCTCTTTCGCAATGCTTTCTTTTGCAATCCTCTTCTTCAGCTGGAAAGTTTTGGACATTTTGAGTTGTATCATAAAAGCTAACTGCTATTCTTTTGCAATGCTTAACCTCTTCTTTAGCAGGAAACTTTTGGACTTTTTGAGTTGTCTTAAACAAACATTTCTCTTCCTTCTTACCAATATAGATCGCCATTTCTCGGACAAGATCGTGAACTTTTATATACATCATATTCCTGTCAACAATCTCAAACAAGCCACGGTCTACTAATAGCTTGACATACCTGCGCCCTATGTCCATTGAATAGTTTATGTCTTCGCTTTTAACCAATGCTTCTCCTATCCAGATTTCCAGCAATGTCTGGACATCAATTTCTTCATCTTCCGCAAAGGCAGCACAATATAGAAAACAATTCTTGGACGTTGAATCAGGCAAATGATCGTAACTCCATTTTATTTGCTTATAGAGATCTAGTTCATCATTGCAAATGGTAGTCAGAAAAACAGGATCCAAACATTGCATTTGCAATAAAGCAAGATTCCACTCAATTACACTAGCATTGCAGGACATTGCTGCCGCGACAACCTTTATCCCCAAGGGCAAACCTTTACACTCTCTTGCAATTTGTTTAGCCACATCCTCTTTGCTTTCTGTCGGAGCACTGCCGCTATTGAAAGCTACTCTGGAAAACAACTGCCACCCTTCCTCCTGGGATAGGGGTTGCATTGTTATGGAGTAGCTTGCCTCCATTGTTTGAATCACATCTTTCCTGCAAGTAGAGATTACGACTTTGCTACCTTTATGATTGTCCATTGGGATGCCCACTTCTTCTTGCAGACGGAATGGAGTCCACAAGTCATCTATTATCAGAAGAAATTTCATTTCCTTCAAACTTGCATAGAGCTTCGTCTTTCTCTGCATTTCAGAATGAGAGCAGCTCCCAGCATCAGAGCTGCTCCAAGTATCAGAACTGCTCCCCAGTGTTACATTGATTGCATCGGCAATAACAATCTGCAAGTCCAGAATGTTATATCTTTTAGAAACAGTTATCCAAATCACTGCTTGGAACAAATTAGCTTTCTTGTAGTTGCTGTAGACTGTTTTCAGCAAGGATGTTTTGCCAATGCCTCTGATGCCATATATACCTATTACGGGAACTTGATGGTCTTCTGCTTTAAGCAAGGTATCCAGCTTCATCTCAGCACATCTAATGCCGGACCCCACAAAGCCCGTCTCTGGTAGGGGCAGAAGTAACGCGAGTTGATCATCCCTAAACATTGAAATGATCCGTCTGGTATTTTTTCAAAATAATGTCTGTGACTGCGGCTGAAATGAATAAGATGTAGGGAATGAGCAGAAATCAATCCATTGATATAGGATGAGCAATGATCGTTTATTTTCTTGGGTGGGCACATGCAATATGCAAGTGCGCGTCAATGAAAAAAATAGAATGAGTTGATGAGTGTGAGAGAAAGAAAGGATCGAATAACAACACAAACATGCACGGCCGCTGCAAATAAAGAAAAAGAGAATAAAGAAAGATAGGAATAAATTATATATATATATATATATATATATATATATAACCTTCAGTTGGCCACTGCAAGAAAAGATTGAATAACTTTATGATTATGATATAAAGAGGATCGAATAAGAACAACATGGATGGCCGCTGCAGATAAAAGAGAGAATAAGTTAACGAGTGTGATAGAAGGAAAGGAAAGGATAGAGTAGCAACACCACATTGTACGCCGAACGAATTATAAATAAATAAAGTGAAAGTAAAGACTATATATGCACACCTTTTGTGGGCACATGCAATATGCAAGTTCCCTGCAACGAAAAAGATAGAATAAGCTAATGAGTATGATAGAAAGAAAGGATCGAATAAAGCATAACATGTAAGGCCGTTGCAAAATAAAATAAAAAAAGAAAATTAGTTATTAACTAATGTGATAGAAAAGATATAACAACATAAAAGAAAATAGAATAAATCATAAATAAAATTAAAGTAAGAGGAGTCTCTTCTTTTATAAATAAAAGAGATTTATACATTAATTTGATATTAATGTTTGATTTGGTTATAATAATAATTTAATTTTAAGATTATAATTAAGTAAATATCGAATTAATTACAATTAAAAAAGACATCGAATTAATATATGAAAACCCTTTTTATTATATGAAAACCCTTTTTATTTGTAGGACAAAAAATCATTCTTACTTTAATTTTATTTATGATTTATTCCATTTCTTTTTATATTATTCTATCTGTTTTATCACACTAATTAACAACTTATTTTCTCTTTTTATTTTAATTTGCAACGGCCTTGCATGTTATACTTTATTCGATCCTTTCTTTCTTTCTATCATACTCGTTAGCTTATTCTATCTTTTTCTTTGCAGGGAACTTGCATATTGCATGTGCCCACAAAAGGTGTGCATATATAGTCTTTACTTTCACTTTATTTATTTATAATTCGTTCGGCGTTCTTTGTGGTGTTGTTACTCTATCCTTTCCTTCTATCACACTCGTATATTTATATATTTGTTTATATTAAATTGATATTCTAAGATTATGATAGTAATATTTGGTTGGAATTTTAATAATTTTATAGGTTAAATATAGTTTACATTGCAATTTAATAATAAGATTTTACCTAATATGTTTAATAATTTCTTTATTTTTTCATTACTTTATATTTATATTAAAATATTTAATATTTATTATTATTATAGCTTATCATTTTACTTAATATATCGAATATTTATTTGTTTTTTTCATTATTTAATATTTATATTTGAAAATTTAATATTAACTACTATTATGCATAATAGTTTATATTAAAATATTTAATATTGAGTATTATTTGATTATTATCTAGGGTTTCAAACCCTTAACTTCACATAACGATGTACATCCTTGGGGCATTTAATATTGATTATTATTATAATTTGTAATTTTATTTAATATGTTTGATAATTTTTTCTCAATATTTATTGGAAAATTTAATATTGGTTATTATTATGCATAATAGTTATAGGTTCATGTGAGCTTTTAATGTTTTATAATCTAGAACTAATGAATTTTATATTATTTTTTTATAAATTAAAGCATGTGTTTGTTAAGTATCAAAGATTTATGAATATACAAGATATATGAAATAATATAGAAAAATCAGTTTTTATTATAAGAAAACTTTTAAAGTAGGAAAACACCATATAATGGATCCCATTATGGAAGAGATCTTTTCTTGTTCACTTTTTTGATTGAGGAGGCAACCTTCTAATAATCTTTAGCTTCAAATATAATACCTCCACTATTATCAATATAACCCTCACACCCCAATACCTCTCTAACTACACTACAATGCCCTTGGTTATTGCTCAAGGATTAATTATGCTTGATAAATTTTCCCTACTATAAATAAATAT
>JZKD02S0066751.1:164562-246113 GCA_000966675.3 Picea glauca | reverse complement strand
CTTATGTACATACATTTAGAAAGATGAAAGAAAAAGATTCAAACGAAGGTGGGAGAGGGGGAAGGAGACCCCCTACCCACTACTTCCATTTCATACTGCTGCAAAATATCTTGTACGCAATTATCCTTAGACATTGGCATGTGATACAACCTCAGTCGATGACCATTGACCACAAAAGAATGTTGTTGGTCGTAAATTGTTATTATCCTGACTGATCCATTGTTGAAAACAGTCTCAATTTCGTAAGGCCTCAACCATATTGTACTAAGTTTTCCTATGAAGTTTTTAAACTGAGAATCAAAAAGGAGGGCCCAATCACCAGGCTTGAAACATTTATTCTTGATGAATTTATCATGCCATCGAGCTCTCTGTTCTTGTACCAGAATAGTGTGCTGAAATGCATCTTGTCTAATTTCATCCATCTTGTTGAGTTGGGATATTCTTTGTTTCTATGCATCTGATAAATTTATGCCCAGTTGTGTAGCTGTCCTAAAGGTTTTCACTTGAAGCTCAATGGGAAGAAGAACATGGTTGACATAAACTAACTCATATGGAGTAAAGCCTGTGGTATTTCTCCATGTGGTTCTATAAGCCCACAATGCTTCGAAAATCCTATGTGCCCAATATTTGTAATGCAGTTGGACTGTCTTAGTTAGGATTGCTTCCAATACCTTGTTTGTAGACTCAACTTTCCCAATTGCTTGCGGGTGATATGGAGAAGATTTATAGTGCTTTATCTGGTATTGTTGAGTAAGCGCTTCCATTGATTTAGATGTAAACTGTGTCCCATTATCTGTCACAATTTCTCTTGGAATTCCAAAGCAAGTAAAAATATATTCATAAAGAAAATCTATAACTGACTCTTCACTAGAAGAACAAAGGGATTTTGCTTCTACCCACTTAGTTAAATAATCAGTACAAACTAAAATGTACCTTTTTTGAAGGAGAGATTGGCCCCACAAAATCCAAGGCCCATCTTTCAAAGGGTTCGACAAGAACTTGGGTTTGTAAGGGAATATCATCTACTTGCACTGGCTTACCCATTCTCTGACAACCGTCGCAACTTCTCACATACCTTCTGACGTCATTAAACAATGTTGGCCAGTAATATCCTTGATGAAGCACCTTGTAAGCAGTCCTTTTATCTGTGAAATGGCCTCCACATGGGCCATCATGGTAGGATTTCAAGATGTCATATGTTTCATCGTCTCGTACACATATTTTAATAATCATTTCATGCCCAGTATGGAAGAGATCTTCCCCGATCCATGAATAAGTTTCACTATTCTTGACAATTTGTTGCTTTTTTCTTGGACAAAGATGTTGATGCAACTTCCCTATGGCTAAATAATTGGATATGTATGCAAACCACAGAATGTTATTGGAAACAACAAACAAATGCTCGTCAGGAAAACTATTATCTACATGGGTGTTTTCATCGTTATTATGGATATGAGAGAGAAAATCTACAACTAAGTTTTCTTTACCAGGCCTATCCACAATGGTAATGTTAAATTCTTGAAACAATAGTAACCACCTAGTGATCCTACCATTTGTGATGGGTTTATTCATTAAAAACTTGATGGAAGAATGGTTGGTGTGAATAAAAGTTTCATAGCCTGTAATATAATGTCTAAATTTATTAATAGCATGTACGACAACTAAGAAATATTTTTCTGTGATGATATAGTTGAGCTCGACTGGTGATAATCTTTTACTACTGTAATAGATAACATAAGATAATTGATCCTCTTTCTGTCCTAGGACAGCCACAAGAGCGGTGTTTGAAGCATCAATACAAATATGAAAGGGAAGGGACTAGTTTGGTCCCCACAGAACTGGCATCCTGGACAACTTTTCCTTCAATATTTCGAAAGAAATTTGACATAGAGAATCCCATCAAAAGTTAGTATCTTTAGCTAACAATTTATATATAGGTGCAACTATCTTTGTGAAGTTTTCAATAAATCTTCTATAGTAGCTAGCGTGACCCAAAACACTTCTTACCTTCTTTGGTGAATGGTGTGCAGGAAAGTCCATGTTGACCTTAATCTTAGCCAGGTCCACTTTAATACTCACAAAAGAAACATGATGCCCAAGAAAAATTCCTTGTTGTGACAACATCTTACATTTTTTTATGACTCAAGGCAATGTTAGATTCCTTACACCTAATCAATACTTTTTCCAGGTTATGAAGTGCTTTGTTAAAAGAGTCACCATAGACAGAAAAATCATCCATATAGATCTCAACACACTCGTGAATCAAATCAGCAAAGATCCCCAATACAACTCTTTGAAAAGTGGCAAAGGCATTGCACAACCCAAATGATATAACTCTATAGGAGAATGTCCCCCATGGACATGTAAAAGTGGTTTTCTCTTGATTCTCTGGTGCAATTTGAATTTGATTGTATCCACTAAAACTATCCAAAAAGGAGAAGTAATTCTTACCTGCTAAGGTATCCAATACTTGATCGATGAAGGGAAGAGCAAAATAATATTCCATTGTTTCTTTATTAAGCTCACGATAGTCAACACATATTCTCCACTTACTTTCCTTTTTAGGAACAACTACAAGTGGAGAAACCCACTTGCTGTCAGATATAGGATATATAAAGTTAACATCTAGTAAATTTTGTAATTCTTCTTTTACTATGTCCTTCATGACGAGATTCATACAACGTTGTGGCTTCCTAATGGTTCTTCCATTTTATTGAAGTTAAATATGGTGTGTACATGTGTTTGGGTGAATGCCAGGTATGTCTTTATAACCCAGGCAAATGCACTGGAGTGCTTTTGTAATATGTTGATTAATTGTTCCTGTTGATTAGAATCAAGGTCAACACTGGTATTCAAAGTTTTCCCTAGGCTAATTTCAACATTTATTCTATAGGGATCCGTGGTCTCTTTGATGGTTGACACAAGGAAATATGTATTCCTTGTTGGATCAAAATTTTCCTGAAAATATTTGTGAAAAATATGATTATAGGTATGGGGTACTTTCGAAAACTGAGTAAAATCCATAACAAAAATGAATAAATTTATAAAATCATATTCTAATTGACTTTTCAATCCCCTTGACTGTTCGATGGTTAAAAGGGGATGTAAAATTTCTATTTTTATATGATTTTTAATTTCTACAATTTTAAGAGATTCAATTTCTGCATCCTCAGAAGATTCTATTTCCTCATTTTCAGGAGGTTCAATTTCTGTATTTTCACAAGATTGAATTAGCTTCCAAGGACCTTGTAGTGTTGGTTTTGCAGGTGGGTACAAAGTGAGTTTATTCATAGCTAGACCATTTGATATGGTCATCTCTCCAAACCTACATCCAATGAAAGCATCAGTTGTGGCCAACCATGGTCTCCCAAGAATGATAGGGTGGCCTACCATGTTGGTTTTAGGTTGGATAACTAGAAAATATACATGATACTCCCAAGAGTTTAAAGTTACCAGTATATCATCGAGAACTCTGACAGGCTTGATCCTGGATCTATCAGCAAGTTCGAGCACCATGGGTGTGGGACAAAGAGTATTCAATTGTAATGTCTCCATGGTCAAAACGGTCATGATATTTATTACAACCGCCAAATTGATCAAAGTAGTTCCTATGGGAATGTCATTGATGGAAATGGTGACTATGGGGTTTCTAGGGTCTCCATACCTTTTCACCAATGGTTTCCCAGACATTAGATCGGCCAGTTGACCTACTACTTGGATAATGGGGGGCTCTTTTTGTTTCCTTATGGGTTTCTTAATGCATAAATCCATGACGGTTTTTGCGTAGATGGGAATGTCTTTTATATCTTGAAACATGGGTATTTTGACACAAATATTTCGTAGCTCATCCTCCAAGTCAAATTCAGGGAGGAAAATAGGATTTTATATGGCCAACCTTTCTAGATAAGGTGGAAGTTTAGGTGCTTGACGCTATTCTGTATGAGGAGTAGTAGATGTTTGTGTCAGAATGGAGGGAGTAACTATGTTTCTAGCTTGGTTGTCATTTATTGATTGTTCAGGAGTTTCCTCTTCTTCCTCAATGACAATCGTGGAATCCTTTAGTTTCACGAATTTCCCTGATCTCAGATGTATATTTTGCAGGGTCATAGGAGTGATCAAGTAAGTCGGGAAAGGCTGCATCTCAGCATTAAAGGTGGGTTGTGCTACTCTATTTTTTGGATTTGGTATCAGCTGTGCAGGCATTTGTGTTGGTCTAGGAGAGTTTTGGTTTGCAGCCAACTGTGGTAATCATTGGACTGTTTCTTGGGTAGTAGGATACAATGATGACATGGATGGGGGCTATTGCGAGTAGTTAGGATAAGGAATTGGGAATTTTTGTTGAGGCATAATCCTATGAGGGTTAGCTCTCCAATTCTGCTACCAAGGCTGAGTTTGAGTTTGTTGTTGTGGCCAAGTGGGTTGCCATGGCATTTGAGTGTTCCACTGTTGTTGATAAGTATTATAAGGTGCAAAAGATGCTGAAAAAGGATCTTGGAACATACCTTGGGATCTTGAATGCCATGGTTTCTTTAGTGCAAATTGAAAAGAAGGTTTTACAACCTTCTTATTTCCTTTATATTTGGCTTTAAGTCCAGGCAGCGAGGGGAAATTCTCTGTTTCATGATCCTCCACACATATTGCGCAAACCTACACATTATCCAATGGACTTCTTTAAATGGATGCGTCTTTCAATAGCGGGGACAAAAAACATACACAACAACCTTGTCTTCTTCTTGTTTTTTCTTAACTTGAAACATATCTAGCTGAGAACTAAGAGTACCAAGAATTTCCTTTTTAAAAATTTCCAATAAATTTCCTAATTCTATCCTTGATACTCCACCTCCTGCAGCATATTTTGTTACTTTTGGAAAAACATCTCTTATTCCCTTACCAGATTTTGCTCGACTCCTAGAATATCTCTTGCACAATCACAAATGTCAACAAATGGCAATTGAGAGATATTGCCTGCACCCATCAGATTTAACACATCAATATATTGTTCTTGTATCCCTTTTAGAAAGATAGTCCTTATGGTATCATTATTTAAAGTACTCTGCTTGGTTTTCTAGAGGTTATAAAGAAACCTTTCCACGTAGTCTTCAAGACTCTCTTCCTCTGATTGTTGCAACTTAAAGATGTCATTGAGAGAGTCTCTAGTCCTACAGTAGTCTTGATATTTTTTTAAGAAAGTACTTTTCATGTCTTCCCAAGATCGGACAGAGTAATATTCAAGCCCCATGAACCATCTTAGAGTGAAGTATTTTAAGGTTGTGGGAAACAATTTTAATTTTTGTGCATCATCAACATAATTACAGCTTCTACAGAGGATATCAAACTCAAAGAGAAAAGCATCTGGATCCTCTGTAACCATACCTCTAAAATTTGGAAGGACCGAAGGAGGGATATTTTTCATATTCACATTCGGCATCAAGTCGAGTATGGGAAATATAAAGGTGGTCTCTCCTTTTGTTTCCCCATTCCTTTCTTCTTCATCTTCCATGTGGCTAAATATACTAAATTCCTCTGGTCTTGGTGAGAATGGTGGCTCAGCCACTGTATTTTGATGAATGGTGAGGTTGTCTCCCACGTTCAATTCTTGAATTCCTCCCACCACGGGAGTTTCTACTTGTGAAATTATCATGTTGTGGTGGTCCTAAGAAATTGGTATATAATCTCCTGATTTACGGTCTATTCTAGTACTAGATCAATGTTTGAAGCTGGCACACCAACCTGTGGCTCTTCAGCTGGTTGGTCCTGGAATTATCCCTCTTTTCCCTGGAAATTTTCTAATGTTGGTTCAAATTGTGGGGTGGCCAACCTTGATGTAGAAACATCTCTTTTCCATGTGCTTATTGCATATCTTTCAGCTGGGTTAATAGGAGGGGTCTTATCTCCACCAAATAATTTTTTTGGAATATCAGTTTTTAAAAATATACCCTTTCTATCTCTAGGCCTAACCATGAGTTAACCACATACCAGATAGGGTTTGGAAGGACTCATAATAGTGGAAGAGTAGGTTCTTACCTTCCATCTTACTATCTCTCTGCCACCGATATGGAAAAACAAAAGAATGCTCAAAGAAAACAATCGAAAACTAAAGCAAAAACTAGCTTCTTACCATTTACCTTTTAGCAGTTCCTCGGCAATGGTGCCAAAATGTTGGGAAAATTAATTGTTGTAATAAAGTCCCACATAAGTGTCAACCAAGTTCATAAACTAATGAACTGCAGGCACAGTATGTGCAGGAAAAGGACATAAGTGTATCCTACCTTGTCTTTCAAGGAGAAAGAGATCTAGGTGACCTACCAATCATTCATTAACATAAAAAGTAACTTGACAAATAACAAACTCAAACCACTACTCCAGACAACTAATCAATAATCAAACCAAAGAATCATTCTTCTATCTCAAATGTCTAAATCCTATTCTATGTGTGAGAAGCAAGAAACCTTTTAGCAGAACAGTAAAGAAACAAGAAACTGATCAAAAACAGAATAACAATTACCCAGGCAGGTGTCTATATCATTCAACAATATGAATCCACTCAAGTCTTCATATAATCGTGTTACTGACCTACAATAAGATTAACCATCTTTGAGAGTAATTCCTAGTGTCTAACCTACCCTTAACCTAAAATGTTTACTTCACTACAAGTAGGACAAAATCTATGGTGCTACTGCATTCTTACACACAGACAATAAGTTTGAGTGCAAGGGAATGGCCACAAAGATTGACACTTCAATTGGTGGGTGAAGCAATGAGATAAAACTACTTTGTAAAGAAGACTTACAACTACCAATGAAGAATGTAACACATAATTTGTACTCAATTAAAACTAAATTCTTGTCCCCTGAAATATCATCTTACTTTCACTAAAACACCTCTAGAGGTCACACCACACTCAACAACAAGGCAACTCAAATCACAAAGATAGGGTCATGTTAATAACTTCATATCTATGCCCTTAATACCAAAAAATTAGAACATGGAGGTATCAATTGAATCCTTTGTGAATACAATCCAATCTCTGAACCGTCAAAGGGTATTTAAATTTTCCTGATATGTGACCAGGTCAACACAAAGCTTTTATCAATGCTTGATATTAATCCTTCTTATTTAAAATAAGCAAAAGATTCAGCTCCTTAAACATATGAGAGTTACAATATGATCATGCCATTCATCCCAGATCTTGACTTTTCTCATAAACAAGTCTTTATTAACCAAAGTCAACGCTTTCACTTATTTTAATACAACTCCAAGTTAACACACACAGTGGGTAATTTTATTAACTTGGTTCAGTTTAGTCATTTGATCATATGAGATTTAGCTTTATTAACAAGTGTGTGAGGTATTTAGATCAGACATTCATGGTTGTGTAATCTACCAATAAATATTGGAACGTGTTTGGCTTTCAAGCTTATACAAGGATGTATGCTTCAACAAGATGTAAATATTAACACTCATTCACACATCTTTCTTTCGATATGAAAAACTTCCATTGTACTAAGCGAAGTTTGATTTATAACACATGGAAATCCAAAGTGAGAAGTGAGTACACATAACTTAAATAAAATCTACAATTTAGAAGCCACTCCACACCACTCCACACTAATCTATACATCAAAACAACTACAAAAAATAAAGAACAAATATTATACAAGTAACTCAACTTACCAGGGGAGGTGGACCCTCTCCTTCCCAAGTAGTGAGTGGAAACAGATTCAGTAACTCACAGATATACAAGAAAAATAGAACAAATCCTAATTGATATTAAATGGAAACCTATAACCAGCTTACAACATATTCATCACAGTATTGAGAACGAAAATAAGTAACACGGATTTCTATTATGTTCAGCGAAAATTCTACTGACTTGTTTACAGAGCAAGACCATCTATATATCAAGTTTTGAGAATTTATAAGATTACATCGTCCTCCCCTATTCCCATGGAACTAGGGGTTAAAAATGGCTATCAAACAAAAGGATCTCACTGACGAGGATTTCTTTTATCCAAGGTTAAAATCTTAGTAAATCGACTCAACAAACTAGATATCATTACTGCTCTAAGTTCTGACCCCGATATGATGTTTCACTGGAAGATATGCCCATGGGTTGTCTTGAAGTATCGTTTAAGGAATATGGATGTTGGGTGAAAATGAAATGATCAACACCCATCTCTATGGTCACACGAACAATACCCATATCGCCAAATCCATTCTGGGCATGCACAGATAGGAGAAGCCACAACCTCGGGTACCAGAATACCTGTGTTGGTATTGAAATGCCAATAATAGCGTGGGAACAACTATTACAGTATAAAGTTAAGTATACTATCATCATTGGTAAAATATAGCTAAAGGATCCTAATTAATTCATTAAGAACTCATAAAATACCAAAATAAACAACTTTTACCTCATGCTAAAATCAAGATCTTAGGTGGGCAAAAGGGTAAAAGTAAGAGACAATGAGTTGGATTTCTATTCCTTAGTGGGGAATAAATGGCCGAAAGAAGTGTATGGTGAGTGACAAAATGGGAGCTCAACAAGTAGTGTGAAGAGGAAAAAGGGAGATGAAAAAGAACAACCTATTGTGATTGAAACCCATGAGACTGCAATAAAGACTTCTCTTAGAAAAGGATCCAAGAAAAAGGGTAAAAATCCATTTGAAGGTGTTGAAATACTTTTAAACATTGAAGAAACTCCTAACAGTGGGAGGGGAAAGTTGAAAGGAAAAAAAATCCTTTTCATTCTTGAAACAACAACAATGGAAAAACCTAGGAAACCATTTACCAGGTCTGCAACAAAGAAGATAATTCCTGCAGATGAAATTCATGTAGATGAGACATATCTCAGTCATGCGTATGAGGATGTTGAATATGACCAACTTCCACCAGGAAAAAAAGTGATGTTTAGTCCAGAAGTACTTGACAAAGAAATATTTGGTAGAGCTATAACCAGATCATCTGGAAGGAGGCAGATTCATGATGAAGAGACCAGATCTGAGACACTTGTTCAGTGTTTTGTTGAAGAAGTTGTTGAGGTTGAGTATCCTTCAGTATAAGAGGACATGACATTCAAAATACTAAAGAGACAGTTGAAATAATCCCAGGTTGTAATTGTATAATTAAGGTAAGAAAATAGGAAAATGAAGACAAGGATAGTAGAACACTTGGACCTGTGTGGAGAAGCCTTGGAGAAAAACCAGAATATGGTCAATAGATATCTACCCCTACATAGAAAAATGAAAAATATGTACAAGTAGAATAGGACATTGAAGGCAAAGGACAAACTGAGGAAGGAACAAATTGCTAAGAGGAATCTAGATTTGCTGGCCTGTAGTGGAATAGTTTGGTAATTCTCAAGATAAATCATGTTTTTGTTTTGTGAGGCCATCTCAAATTTTTGGATCAAGGATGAAGCGGTTTTGAACACCAACAAGTGAAAACATAGATTTCGCAACAACTTTTTCTTCGAAACGGTGCAAACAGGTATTTCACAACAAATTTCCTGGTTGTTGCTAAATCACCAGTCAACACATGAAGAAGCATTTTCAACTGCTAGATATGACGAGTTCTCTATGTCATCATCAGTATCGAATAATGAATCATTTTTCCACTTAAAATATGTAACTGAAATGTATTAGGGTTTTATAATTTAGTCAAGAAATGAAACCCTAAATTATAGGAGTCCATGGAAAATTAGTTAGTAGTCTATTAAGTAAATAGTTTAATCAATTGTAACTTCTTTTTGGGTATGAAACCCTAACTATTTATACTTCATAGAGTTATAAGAAAATGTAATGCTATATATTATTATGAAGAATATTTTAAAAGGGTTTGATATTTGAGTAAGAAAGATATTGTTGGTGTTGTAATATTGTTTGGAAATTAATGAAAGGTTTACAGACAAGTTTTTGAGTTATTTACTTAGAGATTCATGTGTTCAACTATTGCAGTCATTTTTCTTAGTGTATGTGTTTCTTTATTTTTTATCATTACATGTGTTCTTCTTCATTTGAATGAGAAATATTTGATGCAAAATTGATCTTAGTATGCTCTGTGTCTGTCGTGTTTTAGATATTCACTTTTCAGTCTGATAAGGTATACATAATTCATTTAAATTAAATTCTTTGTGTATCTTTGAGTGTTTTCTCTTTCATCTACCCATGATTTATATATTTTAAGTCTAGCAATGATTGACTGTCTGACCTCTGAGATTAAATGTTGTTATTTCAAGTTCTGAAAGCCTAGAATTGATATCTTTTATGACTCCATGCCCAATGGGTGTTTCTCTCATCCCTACTGACCATTTCATAAAATTTTCATTCGCATAAAATCTAGCCCTTGTATTGATTGAAGAACTAGTAAGAGAGATCCCTCTTTGGATTGGAAGGAGGCTAGCTTCCAATCTGAAAGTAGGTTTGTGGTTACCTATGATATTTTCTGTTGCAGCCAAGGAAATTTATAGAGTGATAACATTATCATCTAAAAATCGCTCAAAAATCCATACAGGTGATCACCAAAAGGGTGATCGATACAATACAATAAAGTTCTAGTTCATGGAAATAACACACCATCCTCAACAAAGCACAAAAACTATGTAAAGTGGATTTTTTATGCATCCACATGACTTGACAATGTGGATTGTGCGTGATTTACATGATTGTTCCTTCAAAATTCATGTAGATCTCCCCGAAGTGAAATATAAACCACATTCAGTGCATTAAATGAAAAAATGCCATCAAGGGCACTCATGAGATGACATAATAAGGATTATCAAGCTCCATGCCAATTGAAATCTAGTACCTTAGTGGTTCCATGTCTCTTCAAGACATGGAGAACCACATCCAAGTGACAACATTTCACACTTGGAGCTAGATATTATGAAGTTTGAAGAATTCCTATAAATATAAGCCATGGACAAGCATTTAATATATAGAATTTCATGCAATGTTATGCAACTTGAATGATTCTTGAGAACCATATTTCTCAAGTTATCATTTGTTGCAACCATATCCCATAGCTTGTGAACTGATATCTTCTTTTTGGAGAGTTCTTACACACTTCTTGGTCGAGAGAGAGAGAGAGAGAGAGAGAGAGAGAGAGAGAGAGAGAGGCCCCAATGAACAAAAAAGGACCCTCCCAAAGAGGAGAGGAGAGCTCACCTGCATTCTCCAATCCTCTATGGTGTAACTACATGGTATTACCATTGGTATATATTCACTTTTTCTTCCATTGCTATTGTTATTATAATTCCCATCTTTTTTTGTCTATTTCTTTCCCTTTGTTTATCTATTTGTGTTAGGATCCTAAGCTTTCTAACCCCTTAAGTAGATAGAGTAATATTTTTTTTATGTGTAATAAAGGCCAACATTAGTAAATAAGGCCTATGTAATAATGTGAACACGTCTAATGTAAGAAGACTTACTAGAAGGTTTTTCCTCTAGAATGTTTTTCCTCTAAAATGTTCTCTACAAGATAGGAATAGTATAAATAGGGGTAGAAACCATGGAAACATTTTGTCTCAAGAATCATTTTGTACCTGAGTTTTTCTCTGCTGGAGGTTTCCCCCTTGAAGAGGAAAGTGAACTTGGTTATCGAGATGATAAAGGTATTATTTATGGGATCAATTGTGTCATTTTTCTCTTTCTTATAACAATTGTTATAAGAAATGTATTTATGCTATGCATAATATCATCTGGTACCTTACAAGTGGTATCAGAGCACTTTCCTCTCCATATTTTTTGATAAACATTTTAAGGCTAGAGACGTGTACTGCCATCATATTTAAAGCACATTGATTTGTCATTCGATGGGTAAAACTGTGGTTGGGGAATAATACATGCATGGAATATAGACGATTTCATGTGGTTATTCGAAATACATTGTTTCACCTAGTTAGAAACCTTTGGAACCCCTATTGGTACCCCTTCAGGTAGTACCACATTAGAAAATACCTATACATGACCATTCACTCCCATGTAACCACAGGTGTATAGGAGGTCCCATAGGTCTCCTAAAACTAGTTGTAGATTGTCCAATTGACCACCTGACTACTATAGTGGCACGAAGAATAGAACTAAGGAAGACTACTCTTGCATACCTGGGTAATCATGTAGTATGGATAAGGGTATGGTTGAGTGTTGTTTATTAGAGCTATGAGATATTGGTTCGAGTACTACTTTTGGACCCCACTAGTATATCAGAGAGCTATAGCATAGGGAAAACCCTTTTCCATAGGAACCCTCAAAACCCTAACAATTGCAGTCAAAATAGAAGAGAACATAAACATAGGGGAAATTTTGCAGTGCAACCCTGCTTCTTACATTCATGATGCGAAATTAATACACAATTTTAACTATTAAAAATTTGGGCATTTTGTCACTAGAATATTATTCAGACAAGATTATAACTCTGTAAGAGTAAAAAACAAAATTGTATAGTGGTTCCACTAGCACCCTTATTTGGGACCTATCCCACTGGATTCCTCTCTTTTCATTTATCGTAGTGGTACCTCTCACTCATAATCTTTTTTTTGTTGGCCCAGCAACCCACCCTCTCCAACACCCTTATTTGGGACCTATTCCATTGAGTTCCTCTCATTGTATTGATCATGGTGGTACCCCTCACTCATAATCCTTTTTTGTGTGGACCCACAAGACCAATTATTTCCCTCTTATCTCCCAAATGGCCCACACCCACAACCAAGAATTCGAAAGATACATTCTTTCCTTAGACACCACCCACACCCAAACCAAGAATTAACTCAAGGAAATCACTTCAAATGTTTCTACCCTCAATTCCAAATTTGAAACCCTCTTTGAAAATGAGAAAAAAATGATAGTAGTGATTAGTCAATCCCGGGTTCCTATCTCTTCTTAACAACCTTCACACCAAGAGGGAACTCACTCATCCTATTCTATGGCCTTTCCTTATAACCCCCTTCATAGTGAACTGCAACTTCCCAAATTTGAGGTGAATAAATTTGATGGCTCGGACCCCATGGGTTGGGTCACTCAAATGGAACATTATTTCTCCTTGCTTGGAATTACTGATGATTTGACAAAACTTCATGTCAATGTCTTTTATTTGGATCTTGAACACTGGCAATGGTGGCAATGGAGTAAAATTTTACATTGAGAGTATATTTCTTGGACCTAGTTTGTTGCAGACCTTTGTGAATGCTTTAACATCGACACACATCATTTTGGTTGTTTGACCAAGATTAAATAGTTCAATAAAGTGGAATAATACATTATTTTTTTTGAGAAATTGGCTTTCTGAACAGAAGGAATGCCTGACACCTTCTTCTATGAATGTTTAATTAGTTTCATTAAGGACAACATCTGAGATCATGTCCTAATGGATCGCCCCCAGACATGGATTTCATCTACTCACCACGCTAAGGAAGAAAAATAGGCAATCTCTTCCCAAATCAGAAATCCCTCCTTTATTCCCCATTCCTAGCCCACAAATCCTGCCCCTCCTTCCCCTCCTCTTAATATCTCAAAATTAACCTAGGCATAAATGGATAAATTCCAACTTAAGGGTATTTGTCGTAACTATGATGAGAAATATTTTCCATGGCACAAGTGTAAGGAGAAAAAGTCTTTACATCCATTTATGAGGATGTTTCTGAAGAATATGGTAATGTTCCCTGCATTTTGAATAGTTTCCCCTATCTAATGATCATAACCCACCGTCTGATCCACCAAAACTTGAACCATTTATTTGTTGAAAAATATGACCTCAAACACGTAGTCAATATTATATTTCAACCTCCTATATTTATTCACCAATAAAGAAATGGAACCACATGCAATTTACTAGAACAATGAGAAGAAATACAAGTGACTAAGCAATCTAAAAAAATAGCAACGGAAATAACAATGAATAGTAGACAAAATCACAACATTTGACACAAGGAATTTATGGGTAATGCCCTTGGAAAAAACACAAGGGGGAAACCAATCTATGATATATTATTCTTATTGAGCTCTTAGGAAAATTATCAGTTTACAACAACAACAAAATCAACATTAAATGCACAACAACGTATCTCTCTAAATATGCACAAAACACCTCAATTTTCATGCCCAAACATGTTGCCTCTATTTCTGTGCAACTGTAAGGTCATGTACATAAGAAATAAAATAGTACGATGCTCAAAATTTGTGCCCATATTTGAATGTACGGTACAATACTCATTTGTATAGATTCCACCCTGCAAAACACCTTGTAAATCATGCCAAACATTAACAGAAATGTATTCCTAGATTCTTGTGCCATAATTCATCTATACGGACAACAATAAATGTTGTACGCCCACCTTCAACTATTGTACAATACATGGATATATTAAATGCTGAAAATCCTCTTGGGATGCATTCCTATCTCCTTATTTGGATGCATTCCAATCCCCTCTTCTTGTTGTTATCTTTCCTCTAGATCAAACTCTCTTAGTCTCTCTTAGAATATGAGTGATTCTTCACATTTCTCTCTAATATCTCCTCAAAGTGTGCCCCCTCTTCTCTCTCAAGACACTTTTATTACTTATTAATGAGTAACTCCCCATAATCCTTGGTTTTCCAAAGAGATGAATAGTCAATATTATATCTTTCCCTCTTGATATCAACGGTCACGACATAATGATTCGTTGAGCTCACTTAAATCACTTAAGTGACCCAAAAGTCATAAATTCATCTTTAGCCATTGAATAATAAAATGCTCCACTTGACTTTATAAAATCACTTTATAAATTCACTTAAGAGATAAATATGCTCGATATCTTCTACAAGTTGAGTGATGACAATGCAGAAGTACCTCCGATCTACCAAAATATAACTCTTCCTCTTAGCGAGGGAGGTACTTCTGGAGCCTCCACCAGGATTTGTCTCCAATCCCATCATGTCCTATGTTGTTGTGGCCACTCCCATTAGACTGGAAGCCTATGCTCCCTCTGAACATGAAGCATCTCCAACTACTTGCACTGAACTATGATCACTATCCTTATGATCCTCCTCCATTAGTGTCATCTCAAACCTTATGGGCTTGTTGAGATGAGCCTCCTTCTCTCTCATTGACACTGATCCAAACTACAAAATCCCTCTAGGACTCAGCTCCAAACTCCCTTTGAATCCATCTCGAGGATGCCTTTCCTCTCTCTCCTTCATGAATTGCACGATCTCTAGATGGAAGTTCTTCTCCACCTATCTCAGACCTCCTTCAATCAAAGTCCTTCTTGATCCAAGCCTTCATCTTGGCATCTCACTAAATATCCTAATCTTGGCATCTCATCAAATATCCATTGCTCTTGGAATCTCACCAAGAGTCTCCCTATCTTGGAATCTCACCCAAGATCCGCTCCTTGGTATCTCACCAAGTGACTTACTCTTTCGCTTCCTTCTTCCAGGAAAAACCCCTCTACACGCATTGCAAATATAGTGTCAAATATCTTTTCTGTTGAACCCCATAGCTCTTGTTCTGATACCATGTTGAAAATTATGACCTAAAACACATAGTCAATAATAGATTTCAACATCCTATAGTTATTCACCAACAAAAAAATGGAACCACATGCAATTTACTATAACTATGAGTAGAAATACAAGTGACTAAGCAATCTGAAAATATAGTAGTGGAAATAACAATGAACAGTAGACAAAATCACCACATTTGACACAAGCATTTTTTGGGAAATGCCCTTGGAAAAACCCACAAGGGGAAAACCAGTCTAGGAGATATTTTTCTTATTGAGCTCTTAGGAAAATTCTAGGTTTACAACAACAACAAAATCAAGAATAATACAAAACAACATATGTCTCTAAATATGAAAAAAACACCTCGATTTTCATGCCCAAACTTGCTGCCTCGATTTATATGAAACTGTACGGTCATGTACAACATAAATACAATGTTACGACCCTCAAAATTTGTGCCCATATTTGACTTTATGATATGGTCGTCAGCTATATACATTCCACCTAGCATAACACCTTGGAAATCATGCCAAACAATAACATAAATTGCTTCCTCAAATTTTGTGCCTTAAATCATCTATACAGACAACAATAAATGATGTACAACCCACCTTTATCTGTTGTAAAATAAAGGTGTGTATTAAATGATGAAAATAATATTGGGATGCATGCATATCCCCTCCTTGGGATGTGTTCCAATCCCCTTTTGTTGCTGCTCTCTTTCCTCTAGATCAAACTCTCTTGGTATCTCTCAAAATATGAGTGACTCTTCACATTCCTCTCTAAGATCTCCTTAAAGTGCACCCCCTCTTCTCTCTCAAGCTCCTTTTGTTACTCATTAATGAGTAACTCCCCTAACCCTTATTCTTCCAAACAGATTAATGGTAAATATTAGATCTTTCCCTCTTGAGATCAACGATAAAAAATTAATCGTCTGTTGAGTTCACTTAAATCACTTAAGTCACCCAAAAGTCATAAAATCACTTTTAACCATTAAATAATAAAATGCTCAACTTGAATTTATAAAATCACTTTATAAAGTCACTTAAGAGAGAAATATACTCGGTCTCTTCTACATGTTGAGCGCCAAAAATGTAGAAGAACCTTCAAGCTACCAAAATATAACACTCCCCCATAGTGAGGGAGGTACTTCTAGAGGCTCCACTTGGATTTGTCTCCAATTCCATCATGTCCTGTGTTGTTGTAGCCACTCCCACTGCATTGGGAGCTTCTTCTCCCTCCTAACTCGAAGCATTGGAAGCTTCTTCTCCCTCCTAACTCAAATCATTTCCAACTACTTGCACTCATCTCTGATCAATATCCTTATGCTCCTCCTCCATTGGTGTCATCTCAAAGCTCATGGGATTTTTGAGATGAGCCTCCTTCTCTCTTATTGACACTGATTCAAACTCCAGACTCCATCTAGAACTCCTCTCTAAACTCCCTGTGAAGTCATCCTAAGGTTGCCTCTGTGTTAAGAACCAAATATCAAAATAGCATAAAAACCTCAGAATAAGTACTCCATGCCTTGAAAAAGAGAGAAATTTAGATAATAAGCCTCTTCGAGGGGGAAACCTCCTTATACATCACATAAATTCACAAATACAAGATTGTTCCAAATGAAAAGGTCTCCTTGGTATATATAGGAGACTAGGAGGTACAATTACAATTAATGGACCCAAGTTGACATAAATAAAATGAAAATACTAATGTATTATGCCCCAATTAAGAAGTAATGTGCCATGATTTAGGGATTAACATGCCCCTCCCCTTCAGAAAAGTGTTTTCCTAAATTCTTGAGTAGTTTTGGATGCTTTTGTATAAAAGAATCATATTTCCATGTGGAATTTGCAACAGGTAGTTTCTTCCACTTAATGAGATACTCTGAAATTGAACTATTCCTTAGCTAGTGAATTTGTGTGTCAATGATAGCTTCAGGATCCAATATGATTTTTCCTTCCTTGTGAACTTTTGTAAATATAGTTTGAACTGGGACCTTGTTACCTATAACCTTCTTTAAACATGAAACATGGAAAATTGGACGTACTTGCAAAGATGCAAGCATCTCTAATTTGTATGTCATAGTACCAATATTTTGCAACACCTTATAAGGGCCATATTACTTCGGTGATAATTTATTATCCTTCTTATCTTGCTTGAGGGACATCTATTTATATGGTTGTAGTCTTAAAAATACCCAATCCCCTACTTCAAAACTTCTTTCACAATGATGTTGATCTGCTTGTTTTTTCATGCGATTTTGTGCCATGGTCAGGTTGTCCTTTAAGAGTTGGAGAACTTTCTGTTGATACTTGATGTGATCTTCCATTGCTTGAACCTTATATTTTTATTTTAGATAAGAAGTAATGGATGGTGGGTGATATCCATAAAGCACCATAAATGGTGTCATTTTTGTTGTAGTATGAAAGGAAGTGTTATACCACCATTCTACAAAGGGTAACCACTTGAAACATTATGTTTGTTTATCAGAGACAAAGCAACGATGGTATCCTTCCAGACATTTGTTCACTATATCATTTTTTCCATTAGATTGAGGATGATAAGATGAGATATGAGCCAATTGAGTACCCAAACAAGAAAATAATTATGTCCAAAAATGTCCAGTGAAGATGGGATCTCTGTCACTTACAATAATCTTTGGGCTTCCATGTAGTTTTTGAACTGTCTCCATGAATGTGGTAGTAACTGTAATGGATTTGAAAGAATGAGAGAGTGCACAAAAGCGTGTGTACTTGGTAATAATATCAACAATCACCATGATGACACTCTTTCATTCAAAATTTGGTAACCTTGTGATGAAATCCTTGGAAACCTCCTCCCATTGATGACTTGTAATGGATAATGATTTTAAAAGACCCGAGGTCTTAATTGTTTCCACCTTATTTTGTTGGAAAACCAAACATTCTTCCACAAACCTTTGAACATTAGTTTTAAGGCCATACCAAAAAAATTCCCTCTTGACCCTATGATAGGTTTTCAAAAATCTTAAGTGCCCTCCTACCGAAGAGGTGTGCAAGTCCAAAAGTACCCTTTGTTTGAGTTGGGAGTTCTTACATAAATATAAGCTATATTTGTACCATAGTGAATCATTTTTCCATGTAAATGTATTGGATGCATTGGAATCCTCCTGCAACCTTTGAATGAGATTCCACAATTCTTTGTCATTCTTCCATTAATCCCTTGCTTATGTTATCCAATCAGGTTCGATGATAGAGATAAAATAGAGAAATGCCTCAACATATTCATCCTTTCTTGAGAGTTCATCTGCCACAACATTTTTCTTCCATTTTTTGTAGATAATTTCAAAGTCATAACCCAACATCTTGGTCAACCATTTTTGTTGCTCCTTTGAAGATAGTCTTTGTTCCAAGAATTATTTAAGATTGTCATGATCTATTTTGACCTTGAAGTTCCTACCTATTAGGTAAGGGCGCCATTGCTTCAATGCATGCAATATTGCCATCATTTCCTTCTCATAAATGGGTTTGTTTAATTCCTTTCCCTTGGGTGGATGAATTTCAAAAGAAAGGGGCCTTCCTTCTTTCATTACAATAGCACTAATTCCATTTCCGGAGGCATAACATTCCACAATAAAGGTTTTTGTGAAGTACGGTGTGGTCAAGACATGATTTTTTCACAATGCCTCTTTAAGTTGTTCAAAATCTTGAGTTTCCTCAAGAGTCCATGAAAATGCATCCTTCTTAGTTAATGTAGTTAAAGGTACTTCTATTCTTCCATAGTTGCGAACAAACTTGTGGTAGTAACCTATCAAACCCAAAAATCCTCTAATATTCTTGAATGTTTTGGGAATTGGCCAATCCAATGGATTTAATCTTGTTAGGTTCTACCTTGACACCTTCATGAGATACAATATGACCCAAATACTCTACCTCCTTCACCCAAAAGAAACATTTGGATGATTTGGCATATAGTTGTTGCTCCTTTGATAGTTGTAGCACCCTGTCAACATGTCGAACATGATCTTCCCAAGACTTTCTATAGATTAGTATATCATCAAAAAATACTAACATAAATTTTCGAAGGAAGGGATTGAAAATATAATTCATCAACCCTTGTAATGTGGAAGGTGCATTCGTAAGGCCAAAAGGCATGACCAAAAATTCATAATGGCCTTCACAAGTTTTGAATGTTGTTTTTGAGATATCTTCTTCCTTCATTATAATATGATGATACCCTAAACGAAGATCCAACTTTGTGAAGTCTATTCCTCCATGTAGTTCATCCAACAATTCATCGATGATGGGAATGGGAAACTTAACTTTAATGGTGATCTTGTTGAGCTCTCTATAATATAGAAACATACACCATGAGCCCTCTTTATTCAGTACCATTACCACCGGTATAGAGTAAGAACTTTGGCTAGGTCTAATAATTCCAACCTCTAACATTTCTTCAACCATACACTCAATTTCAATCTTCTGGGCATAAGGGTATTTTGAAGGCCTGATGTTAGGAGGAACACTCCTATGAATTAAGTGAATAACATGAACATGGTCATGAGTGGGTGGAAGACTTATGGGAATATCTTCAAATACTTTGGAATGCTTATCAATGATCACTTGAAGATCTAGGGGAATAGATGGCTCAGATATTTAAACATCTAGTGAGCACAATTGTACAATTACACCATGATGCCCCCTTTTCAATAATTTTTTCATGCCATTAGAGCTTACCACCTTACTGGGTTTCCCTGTGATACTCATTAACTCAAATTCCTTTCCTTCCAATGAAAATTTCATGAAAATTTCTTGAAAATTAAAAGCAACTATTCTCAATAATTGTAACTATTGGACCCCTAGTACGACATGGACACCACCCATGGGTGTAGCAATCATTGGACAACTAATTACATATTGCCCCATAGTAATATTGATCTTATGACACTTTCCTGAACAATTGACTGTTTCTGCATTTGCAATCATTCCTTGAAACTTTGGCACTGGATATATAAATAATTTGAGATCTTTCGCTAATTTATAGTGAATGAAATTATGAGTATTACCAAAATCAATTAGCACTATTACCTTTTTCTTTTTGATATATCCTTCAATATTGAGGGTTTGAGAAGTGATAATTCCATCCAATGCATGCAATGATATGGTGGGAGTCATGTCTTCAGAAGAAATGTCTTCTACATCTTCATCTTGAGATGGTTCTTGTTATTATTCCTCTTCACAATCTATGTAGAATAATTTCTTCTCACCACACGTATGTCCCTTACTATACTTGTTGTCACAATTAAAGCATAATTTTTTTAATTTTTTTTCCTCCAATTGTTGAGGTGTCAACCTTGTAGGTTGAGGTGGTTTAGAATAAGGAACATTATTCTGTTGATAAATGTTAGGGGTGGTCCTTCTAGTATCCATAGCCATATTTTTACTTTCAACATTTCTTGCCACCCTAAACGCATTCTCCAATGATTTGGGTTCCCAAAGGAGAACCTCATGTTGAATTTTACCCTTTAAATTTCCTATGAAGACATCAATAAAGTGCTCATATGGAATATTTTTTACCTTTATATTCAATCTTTGGAAGTTATCAATGTGCTCCGCAACTAAACCCTTTTGCTTGAGATTTATCAATTGGCTGAAGAAGGTATTTCTCCTTGTATCCTCATAGTGTGCTATCATTTCTTCCATGAAAATTGTCCAAGTGACAAGTGATTTATGAGAAGAAAGCCATCAATACCACACAAACTGATTAGGTTCTAAATATACGAACACAATTCGTACCTTTTGTGTGTGTGGCACATCATGTAGATCAAAGAACTGCTCCATCTCGATTATCCATGTGATTGGGTCCTTACCATAAAACTTACTCATATCTATCTTAGGAAAGTGGTTGGTCTTCAACCCAAAGCTGGAGTTTCTCCAGTCTTGATTCGACTTCCTTTTGTCCTCATCATGAATTTCATGGGATATATTGTCACTTTCAGGTGGCCTCTCTATTATCAACTTTTTCAACCCTTCCATGATCTCCCCTTTTAAGCCATCCATCTTAGTATCCATCATCACTTCCAACTTAGCTTTAGTCAAATCCATCATCCTTTGTAGTTCATCATTTGTTACTTCCTTCTTTTGTAAATCATCTATGTCCTTCTGCATTTCTTCACCTTCATCAAGAGTCCAAGTAGGACCGGCTAAGGGCTTATTTTTTGTAGAAATTCCCAATTTTGGTGGCATGTTGACCAAGTATCACTGCAAGGTAGGAATTCCTAATTGGCTTAGGTAGAGGTCCTCACAAACAAGTGAGTGTCAGGTTCTATAGATCTCTGATATACCTGTGGGTTCCAATAATAGTACTCGACACAATATTTGAGGGCACTAACTAAGGAGGCTTAACCATGCTCTCAGTCATACTATCTGACTACCTAGGTACTAGAGAGTGATGTTATCAGTGTACTACAACAACAAGATGACCAAATGGTTTATTCGGTTTGTATCAAGATTCTAGGGGGTCTCCCAATATACGTCAAGTATGTGGTGTTATCACTCCAAGAAACTCTTTGTGGGTGTAAGACAAAGATGCTTGGTAACTTAAGATAAGATTGTTTTGGTGTTTATGTATATGCAAATCAATTGGATAACTCAATTACAATATGGCACTCAGACAGTAAAATGACAATCAAATAAACTAGTGCTCTCAAGGATTGATGATCAGATGATAGCTTTAAATGGGTGAGAAAACAATGTTCATAAACCGAATACAAAGTGTAGGGTTCAATAAACAAAAATGAGCAACTCAATATCAAATTATGAGCTAACCAATGAGATAACCATCATTCTGTAGCTAAAACAACTTGATAGAAAGTACAGAAGAAAAATGAGAATCTGACATCAAAAGAGAGAGAAGACTGTGATTTGTATTATCATAGAAAATTCTGTTTACAAGATAATGTATTCCTCTATCCAGAATCGAACCTTGATATCTTAAAAAGATAGGCATTTATAGCCTTTACAACAAGCCTAAGATCATGGAAAATTGGATCTGGATATCTAAATATAGAAAGTAAAACTAACTTTATACAATTTGATAATCAAAAACTAGTTTCTAGGACTCGAACAATCTTCTTAGTCGATCCTTGACATTTGGTCTTCATCACTTCTATGACTCTGATGTGTCGTGGAGGGAAAAGACACATGTCTTCTGTGGCTGGAAATATTTTAACAATTGTAACCAAAACTTTAGTTGACCAAGTAAATAATCAGCCCTAAAATCTCCATGAATCTTTGATACTGAATGTTTCTTGATTTGGTGATTAATCTTTTGATACTCTCTTACCCTTTTAATCACTCCAAAATCGCTTTGTTCTAGCTTAAATTTCCAAAATTATCTTTCTGTAGTTTCACTAGCTATTTCTCCTTACGATTTTCTAATTAGTTGGTCAAAGCTCTGCTTTTCATCAGCTAACTGATTATAATTTCTCCTTCTGTGCTGGTGAAAGCTCTGTTTTGGTCAAAAAAAGGAAACCCTTCATATTCAAAATTGTTGTTCCAAAAAGAACTCAGTGTTCTTTTGATTTCTCTCCCTGTAAATTAATAGCAACCTGAGCCAACACCTGTAAATCTGGATGTGTATTAATCTTTTCCTTCAATTTTTTTATTTTCCTCTTGAGGCGTTTTGCTAACCACCATAAGTTGTTATAATCCTTGGTGATTTTCTTCTTCCTCTTTTTGTCTTTAACACTTTCACGAGCTAGCTTCTCAAAAGATGCATTTGTATTTGCAAAATTCTCTGATAAGTCTTGATATCTTTCCTTTATCACTCTTTCCAGAACCTCATGTTGTGCTATTACCTCTTTCAGCTCTTTAATCTTTTGTGATTTCTTTGATTTCTTATTTCTTGAGGTTTCACCTTCATCTTTAGGAGTAAAAGATTCATAGTCTTGTGCAATTTCCATGGAGTGCTATGGACTTTTGATGGCTAGACTTTCATCTTCCCTTTTTGGCTCTGTATCTGAATCTGTGTATGGCAAATTGAGAACATTTGTCTTTTTCACTATGGATTGCTCTGAGTTTGTTTCAAAATATCGTTTCTTTTTTTATCTCTTGGTCTTATGCTAGAAATTTTGTCCTCTGGTGGTCTTGGGAGAGCTCTCCTCCTCCTTAAGCCACTCTGAGGAGTTGACTGCCTTTTCCCTGCTTTCTTCTTCTCATTTATAGGTTGAGTTTGGGTCTCGAATCCTTCCCAGAAAAGAAAGTGTTGCCAAGTTCTTTCTCTTCGTCCCAGTTCCTCCAAAATGATCAATTTAATCAGGCCATAATGACAAAGGGCATTTTTTATGCTTAGATGTTCGACTCTGATCTTCTTACATACTTTGGTTAGGCTCTTTTGAAGGAAGAAAGGAAAATTCAGAAGGGTCTTCCCTGTGAAGTGATATAGAAGTCTGAAATGATATAACATTAACTTGTCATACCTGCCTTCTGAGGTTAAGTAAAGTTGAATTAATTTGAACATATCTTGCCATTCATCTTCCAGGTAAGAAACATGGATGCTTTTCTTCCAGGTCATGCTTCTGAATTCTGCCTTGAGGTATACCCTGAAATCTAAGTTCTTGGTCACTGTTGTTTTAAACCAACTTTGGCCTATTCTGGGTAAGCCAATTGTTGTAGCGATGGAAAATTCATCAATTATCATCTCTAGAGAGCCCACGATAGCTCTGTTTCCATCATATGACTTGGAAAAGACTTCTGTTGTTCCCTGGTGATAACCATGCTGTAAGTTTTCCACATAAGTCATGAAACCTGCGTCTGAGAAACGCTTCTGCACAGCTGGATAAGACTGCAAAAATGATAGATTGTCTAACTCTTTCCTCAAAAGCAACCCTATTTTCTTCCTTTCCATCTGGGACTTGAACATGGGTCGATTTGCACACAGTTGACACGGTAATTTTCTTGATAAAGAAAAGGCTGGCACTGGTGAAATCTCCCTGTGTTATCAATTAGAAAATGAAACCTCATCATAGAAGTTTGTGAACACCATGAGTTCAAAACAAGAGATGCTGATTTGATATCGCCGGATAGCTGGTACTTTCTTTCCTCTGTCTCCAATGATTATTGAGAGTTGGTCACCTCAAACCCTCCCCTTCTTGTTGCACAAAAATTGTGAGCACGATCCACCATAATTTCTTGTTAAAACGTGAACAAACGATATCATCATCGTCATTTGTTTCGACTAGCTTGCCATAATGATTATATGACGTGTGTCTAGCATGTCCCTTTTTTATTTCTGGAGTCGTTTGAAGAGAAATCCGTGTTTAGCGCTTTCACCGGCTTGCTTGCCTGCAGGGATTACACCTTAACCGTTGAAACCCAGCTAACATCAACTTCACAACATATGTTAGCTGTTGAAAAAAATTTTCACAAAATTTTGAAACGACCTTTTGAGGATCAATTTATTTCTAGGATAAAATCTTAACTCCTATGTTTTGACACTTCTAAAATCTAAAAATTTATATTGAATCCTATTAATGACCACACTATCACCTACAAAATGGAACAAATTGACTAATTCATTTTGGGAGATAACATTTGGCACCAACTGGGATGGATACCTCCCTGTGAGGTCACCAAGGACCTAGTTAGAATCAGTAGCCTTTATTACAACTTGAAATCAAAAATGGTTTTACTCAGTACCATTTGGCATGGATTTATTGACAAACAAAACAAAAACAAAAACTGAAAAGAATATGTACAAATAACAAAGGGCTTTAAGGAAAGCCTCATGAAAAGTAGGGTTTCAGAAAACTCTCGTTGAAAGGGCCACTTGCTACTTCTTCACCTGCAATATTTTGAAGGACAAAGGTATTATTCTGCTGAACTATTGTTATGACAAATGGACCTGCCCAGAGAGCATCAAATTTTCCATGTTTTCCCTTTTCTTTCCTTGCTGCATCCCATTTCATAACTAGCTCCCTTGCTTTGAAAGCATTTGGCTTAACTTTCCTATCAAAAATTTTCTTCATCTTCCTGTGGTGTAACTTTGTCTTTTCCGGAAGTTGCTCTCTGTCTTGCTACAACTCTACCAGATTGTGGATCCTCCTAGTTAAATCATTTGTTTTAGAGTCAGCTTCTTGTAAAAACTTTGCAACTGGTAGTGTAAGTTGAACATGAAAGATGGCTTCAGTGCCACATACTAACTTGAAGGGGGATGTACCAATTGACTTTTTATTTGTAACCCTGTCAGCCCAAAAAGCAAATTTCAACTTGGAATCTGAACCTTTGGTATTTTGTTCAAGCAACTTCTTTATGATTTTGACTAAACTCTTATTCAATGACTCAGCTAAGCCATTTCCTTGTGGATAGTAAGCAGTAGAATGTACTAGCTAAATTCCCATCTCTTCATATAATTTTACCAAGTGTTTATCATTAAATGAAACAATGTTAGCTGTGACTATTCTCTTAGGGCAACCAAATCTGGAGAATATGTTGTCTTGCAAAAAATTAATGATGACAGTGTGATTGGCATTTCTTGTAGGAATGGCCTCAATCCATTTGGTAAAATAGTCAGTGGAAACAAGGATCCATCTATGCTGATTGCTAGAATGCGGGTGAATATCACCTATGAAGTGTAGACCCCATTGCTGGAAAGGACTTGTGACCACAACAGGTCTGAGGGGGATAGATTTTAGTTGTTTTTTTCCTGCAAACCTTTGGCACTTGCCGCATGTTCTCACAAATTCACACACATCTGAAAATAAATATGGACAATAGTAACCAGCTCTTAGGATTTTATGCGCGGTAGTCTTCCAATAGTGATTTCCTCCACACTCATTATTATGAAATTCAGTCATGATTCTAGCTGATTCTTCTTGGTTTATGCACCTCAATAGTATCCCTATTGGATTTTTCCAGAACAATAAGTTTCCATTAATGCATAAATTTATGGCTTTGAGCTTTAGGGCTCTCCCTTGTGTTCTTGTCAAATATGAAGGGACTGATAAAGTCTGCAGAAAATATAATATGTGGCTGTACCATTCACAGTTAGCTAGGTGGGCTGAAACTTGCAATTTCTCACTTCCTTTGTCCTCTAAAGACTGAATATTTTCTGCATTTACACTCACCAAATTTATCTCAAGCAACTTACAATTTTCTTCTGCAAGAAGCTTGGCAAGGCCTTGACCTTTCACAAGTTTTGTTGGCTTGATCTTAACTTCAAATTCAATTAACTTTGCTATCCACTTACTCCTTTTTCCATCTATGTCGGATTGTATAAGCACATCTTTAATTGATCTTGAAGGTACATAAGCTATTACCTTGGCTTGAAGGATGTAAACTCTGAAGTATTTTAATGACTTGATGAGTGCATATGTTTGTTTTTCCAATGGTTCATACTTCACTTCAGCATCTCTCAAGACTTTATTGAAGAAGGCGACTGGCTGCTCCTGATCATCAACATTTCTCTACAATAGTACAACTGCAATTGTGTCTTATGAAGCAAATGAAAAGATATAAAACTCCTTGTCAAAGTCAGGGCTGATTAAAACAGGGGTTGTCATAATGGATTCTTTAATAGCATTGAAGGTGTTTAGCTTCTTCGGTCCATCTTACTTCAGAATTCTTTCTTAACATACAAGTGATGTGCTTTGTAAGTTCTGCAAAGTTTGCTATAAACCTCCTGATAAAGTTTATAGTTCCAAGGAAAGACTGAATATCCTTTTTTGATCTAGGAAGAGACAATTTTTTAATTGCTTCTACTCTTTTTGGTTCAATCCTCACCCCATTAGCTAAAACAATATGTCCAAGAAATTTCCCTTCTTTGAGTGCAAAATTAGATTTCTTAGGATTAAGAGAAATGCCATACCTTCAGCATTTTAGGAATGTCTTTTTAAAATGTTGCAAATGATGTTCATGGCTTCTTGAAGAAACACTTATGTCATCAAGATATATCAAGACGAATTTGTCCTTCTCTCCAACGAATGCAATGTCCATTGCCCTCTGGAATGTTGCTCCCGCATTCATCAATCCGAAAGGCATCTTTTCTTACATAAATGTACCCCATGGAGTGGTAAAGGCAGTATTTTCTCTATCATCCGGATGGACAACAATCTGATTGTATCCAGAGAACCCATCAATAAAGGACATCACCTTTGATCTTGACACCTTTTGTAAAATATGTTCCATCTTGGGCAGTGGGTAGTTGTCTTTCCTAGAACACTTATTCAAATTTCTGAAATCCACACAGAGTCTGATCTCTCCATTTTTCTTTCTGATAGATACAAGGTTAGCAATCCAATCTGAGTATCTAAGAGGTATAATAATTATGTCATCCAATAGCTTCTTGATCTCCTTTTCCATGGTAGGTAGCAACATAGGACTGAAAGATCTAAGTTTCTTCCTAAATGGTTTTGTATCTTTGTTTAAGGGAATCTTGTGTTGAATTATCTCAGTGTTGAATGTCTTTAAGTCATGATATTGCCAAGAAAAGATGTCATCAAATTATTTTAACAAATCACCGTAATCAGTCTTTTGTTTTTCAGCCATATGGGAAGCTAAGTTGACATATTTAGGATCATGTTCACTGGCTACATTATACTGAAAAACTTCTAAGTCCTCTTCCTTCTTTTCCACTTTGACAACCACATCATTATTATAAAAAAGCTTTTCTAAAGGGACCAACCCTTTAGGGATTCTGTTAGTGGACAATTGAATTATTTCATGTGCTGCAATTTTACTTCTGAACTTTGGCTTCTCATCTTCCTCATCATGTTCATTTTCCAAATCAATTTGCAAATATGCAAACTCATCTATTACTGCAAGAAATCTAGTGATTTCGACATCATCCTCGAAAACCTTCCAAAAATTTACATTGTCAGGGAGTGATGGCCTATATTTTACTTGGATTTCATAATTCAATTTAGGGGGAAGAGGAGGTATAAAAGCACAGGCTGATACAGCTAATGAATCATCCAATTCATTCATTGCTCTGGGTATGTATGAAATTTTGAAATCTGTAAAAGTATGGATTTCTCTCAAAACGTCATCCCTATAGGCTTTCAACCTAACATGTTTGGCCTGGAAGGATTTGTTTACTTGCTGAATGATTAAATCTGCATCTTCGAGTACCTGTAGTCTTTGAATATTCATCTCTTTGGCTGCATTTAATCCCAGGAGCAGTGCCTCATACTCTGCAATGTTGTTAGCCACTTTAAAAACAAGTTTAAAGGACAAATGAGTAGTTTTCTTCGAAGGAGAAATTAACACCACCCCTGCTCCTGTTGATTCTTTAGTACAAGCACAATCGAAGAACATGGTCCAAAGGTCATCTTCTACAACTTCTTTGGACTGAACTATGGGATTCCTAAGCAACAATGAATCTATTCATGAATCATCAATTTGTAATATGCAAGATCCCATACCTATGTCAACTGAGTAAATAGGATGGTTGGCTGGATTTTGTTCACACTGATAACATATGCAAGTTGTGACTCCCTGTATAGTATTTTGTTTACTCCTCCAAAAACGGGGATAGTATCATATGAGAGGTCCATTTGAAGAGTTCCACCTAGCCTCTTCATCCATGATCTTGATAACAAACATCCAAATTTAGGCAGGATCTCTGCTACTACTACATCCATAACCATAGTTTTCATAGATGCCAGGGTCAAAGTTACAGCCAAGTCCTTGATCATTCCAAGACATTTAAATTTTCAAGAGTCAAAAGAGAAAAGATCATGGTAAGAGTTGGTAATCTCTAATCCAAGCTCATCCATAACCACCTTTGGAATTAAGTTGTGAGAAGCACCAGAGTCTAACAAACAATTATGTAATGTTTTGTCATGAATGTTCAGAGAGATATAAAAAGGTGGACAACTTTCATCTCTATCTTCTATCATTTGGCCCAAAATAATGGTTGGCTTGTCATCATATATATTAAGAATATCAGCAGAGGGGGATATGAACTTAGGGTCAAGAGTTTTGAGGATATTTCTCTTGAATGTTTCATTTTTCATTAACTCAACCAAAGGGATGGGGATTTTAATTTTTTGTATTTCAGCCTCAAAATTGAAAGAATAAGAGGTTTTATCAGAGACTTTTACCTCATTTGAAGGAGCTTTCAGAACACTTTGCTAGTCACTAGGGGTCTGATTTTTCTGAATTTGTTGTTTGGCAGGGACATCAATCTTCTTTGGAGGAGTAGGTGTGTTTAATTTTGAAGAGGTTGTTTGTTGATTCTCTGATATCTCATCCTCTTGCTTGACAGGAGAAACAATCTCCTTAGGAGAAGCTGGTGCATTCTGTTGGGCAGTATTGGACTTATATCTGAGATTATATCTGTTCAGAGAGATATAAAATGGTGGACAACTTTCATCTCTATATTCTATCATTTGGCCCAAAATAATGGTTGTCTTGTCATCATATATACTAAGAATATCAGTAGAGGGGGATATGAACTTGGGGTCAAGAGTTTTGAGGATATCTCTCTTGAATGTTTCATTTTTCATTAACTCAACCAAAGGGATGGGGATTTTAATTTTTTGTATTTCAGCCTCAAAATTGAAAGAATGAGAGGTTTTATCAGATACTTTTACCTCATTTGAAGGAGCTTTCAGAACACTTTGTTGGTCACTAGGGGTCTGATTTTTCTGAATTTTTTGTTTGGTAGGGACAACGGTCTTCTTTGGAGGAGTAGGTGTGTTTACTTTTGAAGAGGTTGTTTGTTGATTCTCTTATATATGATTCTTTTGCTTGATAGGGGAAAAAATATTCTTAGGAGAAGCTGGTGCATTTTGTTGGGTAGTATTGGACTTATATCTAAGATTATATCTGTTCTTCTCTTCCATTTGAAAAAGACCATCATCAACAGAAATTTCATCTATCTGTTCAATCATTAATGCCTCTTCATAGTCATGTTGTGTCAGATAATACTTCCCTGTATCATACCCAATGCATTGAATATTATCCTCTCCATCTTCTTGATAATCACCTTCATCTTTGTCCAACACGACATTTTGAAGACGAGCCTTTATCCTCTGATCCTCAGTAGGATTCCTTTCTCTCTGCAAAATCTGCATTGGCTGATTATTTCTTCTAAAATTGTTGGGATTCTGATTTGGGTTTCTACTTGCATAATCATAAGTACCCCTTCCCTTGACAGGCTGCATATTTTCAATTTTGAGTTTAGATATCTCAGAGGTTAAAGACTCTAACATTTTAGCCATTTTATCTAACTTTGGATTAACATTGGATGAAGAAGAAGCTTCCTCTCTTGGATTTCTTCTATCAATGTTTCCCTTCAACTTATGAGTAGCCAATATATTTGATTCCACTTCAAGGTAAGAATCTTGCATCAGGGATAGTGTCGGTGACCTCCTTTCTCTCAACAACAAACAAAACTCTGAGTCAAATGAATTGGAATATGTGATTTTGGCAGAGACATCTGAAGGTTTTATCTCAGCTGGTATTTTACTGTACATTCTATTGAACCTTTTAGTGAAATCAGAGACTGACTCACCATTTTCTTTCCTTAGATTTCCAAATTCAGTAATATAGTACAAAAAATCTCTTCTATCACCCCAGTGTTTCAAAAAGATATCATCCAATTGCTCAATGCCAGCTATTGAACCAGCAGGGAGTTCTTTGAACCACTTCCTAGCATGGCCATCTAAGCTTTGGACAAAAACTCGGGTCCAAACATCTTCCTCCTTAATGTTAAGGTTTTCAGCATAACTGTAGAAGGCCTCTATATGTTCTTCAGCAGTCACATCACCCTCACTTGTGAATTTGGGCATATACTTATGATAGTCTCCTGTCGGCATAGCTGAGACTAGATTTGGCAATATTAGTGGTGCATACCTAGCAGCTAGGATTTGTTGCATCTTGGTCAAAGGAGGGGGTGTAGACATAATGATTGGGGGTGAGAGAGGTGATAGTCTTCTCTCTGATTCCTCAGCACTGGGGGAATTTAATTTTAAAGAAGGTGAATTCTCTAATGGGAAAGAAGTCTAATATGAGGCTCTATAGAAATTTGCAAGCTATTCAGCCAAGTTTTCTTCACCTTTAGCAGACAGCTCTTGAAGAAGATGTTCTATAGCAAGGAGGCTAGTGTGAATGTTTAAATGATCTTGTTTATGTTTTGAATGAAAAGAATCAAGAGAGGAAGAGCTATGATTTCTTTCTAAGGTCTTAGATGACTCTTCAACCAAATTTGAATCTATCAATTCTCCCGCAATGACATTTTCCTGTTGATAAGAAATAATTGATTCTTCTACAGTGGTTACAGTTGCTTTTTCACTAACACCCTTGGAAGAAGATTCAATATTTTATGTAGTATATTTATTATAACTAAAAAGAGGATTACCTTCAATGCCTGATTTTGAAGTCTAACCTTGGAATGTTTTTCCTCTCCTGAGAATTAGTTATGGGTTGGGCACCGGTGTGATAGGTGATTCTTGTGGATTTTCCCTGGTACTGATCCTCTTGGGAGCCAGGATGAACTTGTGGAGTTTCCAGATAGATAATTACAACCAATGTGATGTCTAATATTTGTATATCATCAAAGATCAGCTCTGTGTTGTATCCCAGGAAAGCTGAGCTTCAGTCTCGGTCCCCGACAATGGCGCCAATTTGTTATCACTCCAAGAAACTCTTTGGGGTTGTAAGCCAAAGATGCCTGGTAAATTAAGATAAGATTGTTTTGGTGTTTATGTCTATGCAGATCAATGGGATAAATCAATTACAGTATGGCACTCAGACAGTAAAATGACAATCAAATAAACCAGTGCTCTCAAGGGTTGATGATCATATGATAGCTTTAAATGGGTGAGAAAACAATGTTCATAAACCGAATACAAAGTGTAGGGTTCAATAAACAAAGATGAGCAACTCAATATTAAATTATGAGCTAACCAATGAGATAACCATCATTCTGTAGCTAAAACAACTTGATAGAAGGTACAGAAGAAAAATGAGAATCTGACATCAAAAGAGAGAGAAGACTGTGATTTGTATTATCATAGAAAAGTCTTTTTACAACATAATGTATTCCTCTATCCAGAATCGAACCTTGATATCTTAAAAAGATAGGCATTTATAGCCTTTATAGCAAGCCTAAGATCATGGAAAATTGTATCTGGATATGTAAATATAGAAAGTAAAACTAACTTTATACAATTTGATAATCAAAAAATAGTTTCTAGGACTCAAACTGTCTTCTTAGTCGATCCTTGACATCTAGTCTTCATCACTTCTATGACTCTGATGTGTCATGGAGGGAAAAGACACATGTCTTCTGTGGCTTGAAATATTTTAACAACTGCAACCAAAACTTTAGTTGACCAAGTAAACGTTCAGCCCCAAAATCTCCATGAATCTTTGATACTGAATGTTTCTTGATTTGGTGATTAATCTTTTGTTACTCTCTTACCCTTTTAATCACTCCAAAATCGCTTTGTTCCAGCTTAAATTTCCAAAATTATCTTTCTGTAGTTTCACCAGCTATTTCACCTTACGATTTGCTAATTAGCTGGTGAAAGCTCTTCTTTTCATCAACTAACTGATTATAATTTCGCCTTCTGTGTTGGTGAAAGCTTTGTTTTGGTCAAAAAAAGGAAACCCTTCATATTCAAAACTGTTGTTCCAAAAAGAACTCAGTGTTCTTTTGATTTCTCTCATTGCAAATTAATAGCAACCTAGGCCAGTACCTGTAAATCTGGATGTGTATTAATCTTTTCCTTCAATTTTTTGATTTTCCTCTTCAGGCGTTTTGCTAACCACCATAAGTTGTTATAATCCTTGGTGATTTTCTTCTTCCTCTTTTTGTCTTTAACACTTTCATGAGCTAGGTTCTCAAAATTTGCATTTGTCTTTGCAAAATTCTATGATAAGGCTTGATATCTTGCCTTTATCACTCTTTCCAGAACCTCCTATTGTGCTATTACCTCTTTCAGCTCTTTAATCTTTTGTGATTTCTTTGATTTCTTATTTTTTGAGGTTTCACCTTCATATTTGGGAGTAAAAGCTTCACATTCTTGTGCAATTTCCATGGAGTGCTCTAGAATTTTGATGGATGGACTTTCATCTTCCCTTTCTAGCTCTGTATCTGAATCTGTGTATGGCAAATTGAGAACATTTGTCTTTTTCACTGTGGATTTCTCTGAGTTTGTTTCAAAATCTAGTTTCTTTTTTTCTCTCTTGGGATTTATGCTAGAAATTCTATCCTTTGGTGGTATTGGGAGAGCTCTGCTCCTCCTTGAGCTGCTATGAGGAGTTGACTACCTTTTCCCTGCTTTCTTCTGCTCATTTATAGGTTGAGTTTGGGTCTCGAAACCTTCCCAGAAAAGAAAGTGTTGCCATGTTTTTTCTCTTCATCCCAGTTCCTCCAAAATGATCAATTTAATCAGGCCATAATGACAAAGGAAATTTTTATGCTTAGAGGTTCGGCTCTGATCTTCTTACATACTTTGGTTAGGCTCTTGTGAAGGAAGAAAGGCAAATTCAGAAGGGTCTTCCCTATGAAGTGATCTAGAAGTCTAAAATGATATAACATTAACTTGTCATACCTGCCTTGTGAGGTTAAGTAAAGTTGAATGCCTTTGAAAAGATCTTGCCATTCATCTTCCAGGTAAGAAACATGGATTCTTTTCTTCCAGGTTATGCTTTTGAATTCTACCTTGAGGTATACCCTGAAATCTAAGTTCTTGGTCATTGTTGTTTTAAACCAACTTTGGCCTATTCTGGGTAAACCAGTTGCTGTAGCGATGGAATCTTCATCAATTATCATCTATAGAGAGCCCACGATAGCTCTCTTTCCATCATATGACTTGGCAAAGACTTCTGTTGTTGCCTAGTGATAACCATGCTGTAACTTTTCCACATAAGTCATGCAACCTACGTCTGAGAAATGCTTCTGCACATCTGGATAAGACTTCAAAAATGATAGATTATCTAACTCTTTCCTCAACAACAATCCTCTTTGCTTCTTGTCCATATACGACTTGAACGTCGGTCGATTTGCACATAGTTGACATGGTAATTTTCTTGATACAAAAAAGGCTGGTGCTAGTGAAAGCTCCCTTTGTTATCAATTATAAAATGAAACCTCATCATAGAAGTCTGTGAACACCACGAGTTCAAAACAAGAGATGCTGATTTGATGTCGCCAGATAGCTGGTACTTTTTTTCCTCTGTCTCCAATGATGATTGAGAGTTAGTCACCTCAAACCCTCCCCTTCTTGTCACATGAAAATCGTGAGCATGATCTGCCATAATGTCCTGTTAAAACGTGAACAAACGGTGTCATCATCATCATTTGTTTCGACTATCTTGCCATAATGATTATATTACATGTGTCTGGCATGTCCCTTTTTGATTTCTGGAGTCATTTGAAGAGAAATCTGTGTTTAGCGCTTTCACTAGCTTGCTTGCCTTCGGGGAGTACACCTCAACCATTGAAACCCAAGGTTTTCACCAACTAACATCAACTTCACAACATATGTTAGCTATTGAAAATCTTTTTCACAAAATTTTGAAACAACCTTTTGAGGATCAATTTATTTCTAGGATAAAATCTTAACTCCTATGTTTTGACACTTCTAAAATCTAAAAATTTATATAGAATCCTATTAATGACCATGCTATCACCTACAAAATGGAACAAATTGACTAATTCATTTTTGGAGATAACACGTGGGATCTCAAATCCATATTATTTTGTTCTAATGCGCAACCATTTGAAAGTGTCCTTCTGATATACTCTAGGTACGTGGAAGAACCACACTTTCCCCGAGTTGTAATGTTGAAAAGTAACAACATCTCTTATGTTTAGAGACGTTGAAATATGTATGTACCTAAAAATACATAAGATTATCCCAAATTTATGTGATACTCCTTTTATCCCACTTTATTCCACTTTTTGTATCACCTGAATTGGATCTTCTAGTCAAAAGATATGCAAATTTCCAAAAAAAAGAAATGCACCTTTTAAAACCCTGATTTGGAGACTATTCTTCTAGCCAACTTTTCTTCTACTATAGCTATGCAATTTTGACCCTTCTAAGTCTAAAATTCTGGCATGAGGTATCTTGATGTGTCTTCTTTCCAACCCCACAGGTTAGACCAAAATTGGATTCTCAAAGAGAATTTTATGATAACTTTCCCAAGATGTGTTGATTTTTTTTCCTTTCATGAGAGAGAACTTTTGCGGTCTGCAACATGTCATTGTCTTCACTTCAGAACTGGAAATTTGCACTAGTAAACCATAGTTTCATACCATAACCAATGAAATAGGTATCACTCAATTTGTATTTTTGTATCTTCATATATAACAATTTTCCCAAAAACACTCGTTTTAGGATAAAATATGGACCAACTGAAAACCCTAATTTGCTCAGACCATAAATTTCATAATGAAATGAATAAAATAATTAAATTTTTGCATATGATACTTCACTATTATACCTTTGTACTATAAAATTTAAGAACCTAAAACCAAACCAAAAAAAATTGGGAGCAAAAATTCCAAGAAGACTTGTTTCAGACTAGTTTCAGGACTAGTTAAAAACCCTAACTTGAACATAATGTATCTCCAAAAATGTAATGAACCAAGATATAAAATTTGGACCCAAGTTATCTCTATATCTCTCCTATACACCATATAAATTATAGATACCGAAATCTTCCAGAAAAAAAAATTGTAGCGAAAATTCCAAGAAGTCGTGTTTTGTAGAAGCCAATCCCGAGGATTGTCTAGATTTGATGACAAATGTTAAGAACGAAATATCAAAATAGCATAAAAACATCAAAATAAGTACTCCACACCTTGAAAAAGAGATAAATTTAGATAATAAACCTCTTCAAGGGGGAAACCTCCTTATACATTACTTGAATTCACAAATACAAGATGATTCCAAATGAAAAGGTCTCCTTGGTATATAGGAGACTAGGAGGTACAATTACAACTAATGGACCCAAGCCGACATAAATAGAATAATAATACTAATGTAATATGTTGTAATTAAGGGGTAATGTGCCAAAATTAGGTCTTAACACTCTTCTTTCTCTCCTTCTTGACCTGCATGATCTCTAGATGGAAGTCCTTCTCCACCTATCTCAAACCTCATTGAATCAAAGTCCTTCTTGATCCAAGCCTTGATATTGGAATCTCACCAAATATTCCTTGCTCTTGGAATCTCACCAAGAGTCTCTTTATCTTATAATATCACCAAATATCCTCGTCTTTGTCTCTCACCAAGTGACTTCCTCTTTCCCTTCCTTCTTCTAGGAAAAACCCCTCTACACTCACTGCAAATCTAGTGTCAGATCTCTTTTCTGCTGAACCTTAGAGCTCCTTCTTTGATACTATGTTGGAAAATATGACCTCAAAAACTTAGTCAATAATAAATTTCAGCCTCCTATAGTTATTCACCAATAAAGAAATGGAACCACATGCAATTTACTAGAACTACGAGAAGAAATACAAGTGACTAAGCAATTTGAAAATATACAGTGGAAATAACAATGAACAATAGTCAAAATCACCACATTAGACACAAGGAATTTCTGGGAAATGCCCTTGGAAAAACCCACAAGGGGACAACCAGTCTAGGATATATTCTTCTTATTGATCTATTAGGAAAATTTTGAGTTTACAACAGCAACAAAATCAACATTAAGTACACAACAACTTATTTCTCTAAATATGCACAAAACACCTTGATTTTCATGCCCAAACTTGTTGCCTCGATTTTTGTGCAATTGTACGGTCGTGTACAACATAAATACAACATCACAACCTTGGTAATTTGTGCCTAGATTTGACTTTATGGTACAATCCTCAGCTGTACAGATTCCACCCAATATAATACCGTGGAAATCATGCCAAACAATAACATAAATGGTTGCCTCAATTTTTGTTCCTTAACTCAGTTGTATGGACAACAATAAATGTTGTACAAGCTACCTTCAATTTTTGTATGGTATAGGGCTATATTAAATGCTAAAAATCCTCTTGGGATGGGTTCTTATCCCCTCCTTGGGATGTGTTCCAATCCTTTCTTGATTTTTCTCTCTTTCCTCTAGATCAAACTTTCTTGGTGTCTCTCGGAATATGAGTGACTCTTCACATTCCTCTCCAAGCTCTCCTGAAAGTGTGCCCCCTCTTCTCTCTCAAGCTCTTACCATTACTCATTAATGAGTAACTCCCCTAACCCTTGGTCTTCTAAAGAGATGAATGGTCAATATTATATCTTTCCCTCTTGATATCAATGGTCATGACTTAGCCGTCCATTAAGCTCAATTAAATCACTTAATTGACCCAAAAGTCATAAATTCACTTTTACCCATTAAATAATAAAAGGTTCAACTTGAATTTATAAAATCACTTTATAGAGTCACTTTATAAAATAACTTAAGAGAGAAATATTCTCAGTCTCTTCTACATGTTGAGCATTGGAAACACAAAAGTACCTCTGAGCTACCAAAATCTAACATTATCTCTCTAAATTCCATCATTGGTATCTCTTCTCCCCAAACCCTTAAATAAATTGGTTATCTTAAGCATCGGAAATTCATTATCCTATTTAATAGTGGCAGTACCCATAATTTTATTCTTCATCAAATTTCTCAAGAGACCCTGTGCTATATTTGTGTAGTAAAAACTTTTTAAAACATAATTTCTAATGGTGGTTCCATGAAATGTGGGGGTCATTGTAAAAATGTGTTCTTGCAAATTGGTCATTATCACCTAAAATCTCACATGTTTTCTATTGACATGGGTGGTTGTGACATTGTTGTAGGTGTTGAATGGTTACATAAAACATGCCCCATCACCATGGACTTCAGGTAATTAACCATGAATTTCCAGTAGGATGGACAATAGTACAAGTTCCAAGGCATCGACTGTAACATCCTCGACCACCCAGGACAAGCCATGCTACTTCATAAAACACTTTTATACTTAGAATGTGACATTCCCAGCCATAGAGATGTTGGGCTATGCCACATAGAAATTCTTGTGGAACATCATACATATAAATCTTAAACACACATTTACAATATGATAATTCACAAATTAATGTGGAAATCACATCAAGCCTTTACATACAACATACATAGGCAATATTATAAACATCAAGACATGCACAATTACACTTCATGATAAAATTAACACATAAATTGGTACTTATATTTTTTTACAGAACACCACCAACTATGTGCAGATCTTCCATGAACCTCCCAGCCTTAGACCACGCTGCTCATCACTCTCAGCAAAGAGTCACCCCCGAGCTGGGAATAAAATCCACCCGAGTAAAGGGATTCCTAGGCTAGGCTGACACTGGGAAGTTGCACAGTCAATCATGAAGGATTCCTTCCTAGGATCCAACTCATACACACATCCTACAACCTCTCATCCCCCACATTCCTATCCCACCCTAATAAGTATGCCCCTTCTCTCCTCAAAATTCCTTCGGCTGCCCCACTTCCCTTCTAGGAATTCAACAATAGGCTGGACATGAATTCTCAGAGCACTATAGATGTTGTTGGGCTCCCTCTAGGAGAAATCACTTCCCCAAAAACCTTTCTCACCTAGATAGAGTTGCTCACAGGCCTGACAACTTGATTCTTCTTTCCCAACAAACCGTCTCACCCAGAGAGAGTTTCTCATAGGCCCGACAACCTTCTTCTTCAATCCATGGGCATGATAACCCACCTCTTCAATCCATCTCCTAAGCCAATCCAGTAAGGGTGATATCAGCTGCAAATCTTGGGTATGGACACAAATGATGGCAACAACCACGCTCAGTCAAGGAACTACATGGGTAGAAAAAAAAAACCGTTAAGGAACAGTACAGGTTTAGACTAGGTACAGGCGCACTGTGCTTCACCATAAAAGTACAAGATAACTCAAGTATTTGTAGGTTCCAGAGGTGCATGTATGCTCTAAGGTTGATGATGGAGGGAATGGCTATGTTCATGCTTCATCCATGAGTGAAAATAATGGCCAAAAGATCCCAAAATAGACTATTTTCCCCACACTTATTTGCATGCACCATAATTGACATATGACTCTCTTGGAGCTCGTGTCTCTCCACTTGGGATTCATTCCCTCTTCCCTCCATACTTAGGACAAAACCATTATCCTCAGCACAGTATTTAGGGAGTAGTAATATAATATTCTCTTGGGGTTAATCCCTCAAGATTATACCTTTTCCCCAATCTCTTAGACCTTCCCTTTCCCTACCTAGTGGAGCTTAGTCCCCCATTCTCTTTTATCGTGGTTGGTCTACACACAATGATGTATTATATTAATGATATGAGTGCTTACATATACAAAAATATGCTCGCTAGCCTTTACATCTAGGCTCTCCAACCTATTCATCACATAAGTCTCCTAGCTTATAATAACTTGGCTCACCATCCTATAAAACATGTTTATATTCACAATTACAACTAGGGCTCGGTCTTGGGATATTACAATCCCCTCCCCTTATTTATGCATTGTTGGCCCTCGACCAAGTTTTGTGGAAAAGTTGGTCATGTTTGACTATTTTTGGGACTTCGAGAGGCCAGTCGAAGACGGAGCGCCCAGGAAAAGAAGAGATCACGGTATCTCACCCCTTTTATGGGATTTTTGGGTTTTAGGGTTTATGTAACAAGTATGGGATGTTGGCCCATGGGTTCACCCATGTTTATGCCCCTTTTTTAAATGTATAAATAAGTAGATAGGACTTAGAGCGGAGTAAGTATGAATTGATATGTGGCTTAGTTCATGAGTAGTTGGCTTTGTGCACAAATGTGTTGAGGCTTCTAGAGCTAAGTGCAAGCATTTTGTAAAGTGCTTTGTGCACAGATTGTGTAAAGGCTCTGTGATTGGACCTAACTCAAGGAAGGAGGATCTAGCAAGGTGAGTGTAGATATCCTGTCCTATGCAGATTTGGCTTTGTGGCTTGGTGCATGTAAGAAGATTGAAAGATACTAATAAGAAGAGAAGAACATTGGTGGACGTAGCCCCACACTGGGTGAACCACGTATATCCTATGTTATTATGCTTTGTGCAATGTTTTCATGGTGTTTATGTTTCTATTTGCTTAGTGCACTATTCTTGATGTATGATAGATAGATCTATGAATGCTTAGTGCTTACCATGTGAATGAATGTTAGATCTGCTTTGATGCTAGGTGTTTAATGATTAGATATGCTTGATCTTGATTAATACTACGTTGTTTTGTAGTAAGGGTTTGACCTGCGATGTGAATAAGGGTTAAAGACTAATGAATGATAATTGATAAGTACTTTATTAAAGTATTGTAATCATAGATATGTGTCCCAGCTAGGTTGGAGACACTTGAGTCCTACAACCCCCCTGCCTCTACCTCGGGTGAGATTTCATCTACTTCGCAGGTGTTTCTGAAAGGGTCGGTAGTTAGGGTTTTGTTGGTGCGTAGTTGAAGCATTGAACCCTGGGTCTACCCCTGTGCCAACCAATGGTTCTGTTGTTGGGACCTGAAACTGTGATTTTTGGGAATTGAAGAAATGAGAAAGATCTGTGCATAGACCTGTTGCTGTAGTGCGCAGTATTCTACTTGACTTGCGAAGCTCTATGCTAAAAGAGAAGTCTGATTTGCAGAAAAGAGGTAAGATATTAAATCTTTGTGCTCTGGTAAAGGTAAGATAAGTGGAAAATTTTGCTTCGAAAGTATGAATCTGGGTATGTTTGATAGATTTTGTCCTAGTCTAAAAAATAGGGCACAACTAGAAGAAAGAAGATTTGATCTGAATAAATTTGATAAAGTTAGTGAAAGATATGTTATTCCTATGCATAGAAATAATTTTTGGACTAACAAGTGGATGCAGGACCCTAGAAATAATTTTTGCAGATTGCATGTTCGTCACTGTGATCCCAGTGCTCAGTACAGGAAAGGTTGGGGATCATTTAAGAGAAATAGAGGATTCACACTATGTTATAGTTGTAGAAGACCAGGAAATATTGCTAAGGAATGCACTGGTACAGGTCCTATTTGTCTTTGCTGTAAATATGTTGCTCATGGAGTTTTGGATTTCCCTATAATGATTGCTAAAGTTGAAAATATGAACTTGAACCAAGAAAACCAAGAAGAAGGTCAAGAGACTAAGAATATGCTAGAGCACCAGAAAGAATCAGAGACTATATTATTGCAGATGAAAGAAACACTGAATGATCAAAGAGACATCAGTTTACCAGAGATCTTAAGAGAGAAAGAGTGTGTAGAAACAAGAATAGGAGACTTCGACATAGACTATGTTCTGGATGAGGAAACACAGGTGAACATTATTACAAAAAGTACTTGGGAAATTTTGGGAAGGCCTACTATGATTCCTTCATTAGGAGGGATAGGATTGTTCAAAGAAAAGATGAGAACCCTATGTGGAAGACTTACTCATGTACCTATCATAGCCCATGGAGCATAGATTGAAGAAGAATTTGAGGTCATTAAGTTTTTTGAGAACAATGATCCTTTTGCAATTATGTTAGGAAATCCCTCAATTGAGAAAGATCAAATCCAAAGGAAAGAAGAAGAGGAATCCATAGAACAGAAAAAGAAAGAATTAAGGGACTTCATAGCCAAGAAAATAGAATGATTAAGAGAAGAACAAGAGGACAAGTCAAAGAAACTGAGGGCCAGAGAATTAGTTGTTGAGGTTGAAAGAATGCAAGAAGGCTTAAAGAGCCTATCCATGGAGGAGATAAGAGAACCTACCCCAGAAACAGTAAGAGAAGAAGTATTACCTTCGAAACCTATGAAAGACCCTCAACAGTGCGAAGTTACTATGCTAAGAAAAGATAAGAACAAGAATGAAAAGAGGAACCCAGAGACTTAGATCATAGGAAAGAAGGCCAGAAAGATCATTAAGAAGAAAGAAAAGTTAGAAAAATTGCAGAAGGTTCCAGAGCGGACTTCGTAGAAGGAAGGCTTGCAAAACTTGAACCTCGCCGAAATAGAAGAACAATGCAGACTGGCACTTTGCCATGGCGAAGCTATATGACCATTGGAAGCATACATACCATTAGAAAGATGCTCCAGAATGGCTATAAACACAGTTATTTCTAGAAATATAGCCATTGGACCATTGGGACTGCGCCGTAATGGATATAATCGTATTGATTGAGGAATTCCTGCCCGTTGGAGGAGTCTGTTACGACGTTGTTTATTTAATCCATCGAATGCCTCACCGGGGACACTTTTTCAAATTGAGATATTCGAGATAATAGAGAACTCATTTATATTGCGCTGTGCTTTAGAAACATCTCCACCCATTTTTCTTACCTTGAGTATCCGTTCGCCTATCCGAGATATTTGATCATGAGCGTGCATGTTGGGCGACCTTAGCATAGTAGAGAAATCTGTAGAAGAAATATTGATCGACCTTATGGCTGATAGAGAAATGTTCGTAGGAGTACAGGCCTCATCGATGATTAGATTGCAAGAATACCGCTCAACTGCATGTTGATCTAGCTGAACAATGATCGAGAAAAGAAGCAAGCACCGTGATGACGTAGTAAACGCGAAGCTCATCCTGTCGGTCTTTCCCGACTACATCCCTCCTCTGGCTGGCGTGGTTAGTTGTGAAAGCATCCCATGTGACTTTGAGTATACGCTCATCACTGTGTACCTCTCAAAGGGGATACACACAGTTGGACCACAACTAGGACTGATCCCTGATCTTAAGATCAATGACTTTAACTTCGGAGATAGGAAGAATTATGTGTTGCTCGCACCACATAGGTACTTGAAAAAGATGACTGGGAAGAAGTTGAAGATAGTCCCCCAGTCATGGATAAAGGAGATCTCGAGGTCCACCATCCTTAACGTCATGAAGATACCCCACTTCGGCAGACATCAGGAGGTTAACGCGTGCGTTAAAATTCTCCTGTCGTGCTATCATGGAGGTTATCTATGGTTAGACAGGCGTGTGACTGTGGATCCAATGTTGTTCCATCTCATTACTGGACTAAGCATGCAGGGACCAGACCCTCAAAAATTCTACCCAGGAAAAACGTCAGATCACTCCTTGGCGCAGCACATCAAGGAGGTGTATGGCGATGTGGAGGAAGGGAAGTGAGGCTACAAGGTAGCCTCCATCCAATATGGTGCAATGCGCCTAGCTTGTCAGTTGATCGCTGGTAGGCTCGTCAGGAAGAACATACCAACGCAAGTAACAGGGTTCATCATTGACCTCGCAGGGAAGTGCATTGAAGGGATGCAGACGAACTGGGCGAGCTACCTTGTCAATGAGTTGGAGAAGGACTGTCGTGAAGCATGGGACCAAGGATACAAATTCCACTTCAGCTAGCTGTTGATTCTTATTTCATTTGTCACTTGGGAGATTCCAGAGGGAGTGACATTCCTTGAAGTCGAGCCATCCAAACCACTAGTCGCGAGGTTTACCACCTTGTGGTATTCAAGTGATATGGCAAAGTAGTGGCAGTCGAATGCTGCCTTCCTCACTTACTACCTACAACTCACGTGAGCCATTGATTCAATTCCCCGAATGACGCCAAGCACCTTGCATGCTTACAGGCCACTAGAAAAGTTCCACATGGACCACCACTTCATTTACATCACTACATGCAGGGATGAAAGCAAGGAGGAGTTGCAGTCTTATTACAAATTTACTGATGAAGACATGGAGGAGATAGCCAAGGAATGGCCAATTGAATTCCTTGTACCAGTCGAGCAGACAGAGCTTTTCGACCCTGATATCATCGAAATTCCTTTGGTCACCCGAACGGAGTGGGATGGACCGAGCAACACTAATAAGAAGAATAAAAAGTAATAAGTACAAGAGATTAACAACGCATTGGAGGAAACTGCGTCTGATTCACCTGGAGGAGGAGGAGGCGATGAAGTACTAAACCAAGAGGAGGAAGGGGAATAATACAAGCAGAAAAAGGGCGAAGTAACACCACCAAAGGAGCCCCTTACAGAGGCCGAGGCATCAAAGAAACGAAAGGTTTCTTCGACGAAACCCTCAGCATGGAAGAAATCCTGAGCCAATAAACCTAAGTCACAGAATGTGCTCACAATAGATGATATTGACCTGATCATCTCAGTTGTAACAGATACTTCGGAGAATATCTTGCAGTGAAATGAAGCAAAGTAGGAGACAATGTATGACAAAATCGAGGTAGAGCTGAAGGGGGTACAACAATCTCTCTATTCAAGTTGCGCAGTGTCTACTGCACCATCGTCATCAGAAGGTGAAAAATTGGGGGATGAGCCCACCCAATTGTGAAGGATAGCTGATGTGACAGAAGCTCACCTTCATCGAGTATAGGAAAAAAAAGAGTAGGCCACAGAGGCCTTGAAACAAGCAAAGGATGAATCCCTATAGCAATGTCGGGTTGCGCAACAAGAGAGAGAGACCTTAGAGAAAAGTTTGAAGAGGACAGAGAGCAGATCCAGAGAGAAAAATACCAGCTGCTCGTGGATCATACTACGGTCAAGGAGGCAGTATCTTGAGAACTTCACTCTGTGCCAAGCTTGGCCCAGATGGAAGAAGAGACAGTTGAGAGCCAAGTAGGAAATCTCACTGAGGCCATTCAACAACTTCAAGCAAGAGTAGCAGAGTTAGAACCACAAGCAGTGTCAAGCACTCCACAAGAAGTGAAAGATCAAAGGGAAGAAACTGTGAGGAGCATAGTAGAAAGAATCAAGGTGTTGGCTTTAGAATACAAGAAACATAGTAACCAAAGTGCACAGATCTATGAGCGCATTGTAGAAGACCCAAAACTGAGGATATTGGAGGCATAGCTCCAGGAATCGAAGAAACATGCATCGACAGTGCAAGCGTAGTTGAAGCTACTTACAGTGGTAGAGAAGATGAAAAGGTCACAAGAGCGACGTGCAATTCAACAACAGGTAACTGCCATCTAGAGCAGAGTGATGGAGGTGACACATTGACTCCAACCAGTGTAGGACGAAGCCTGCACCCTCTTTGAAGATATCAAGGGACAAGGATCACAGTTGGAACAGGTGGTCGCCATAGTGGAATAACACCTGGAAGGGCCTGCCACTGAGAAATTCATCCAGGAGTTTACCGAGCAGGAGGATCTGGCGAAGCAACAAGTCAAGGTAGCTTGAGCTAAGATTGAGGCCTTTGAAGTAGTATTGCTCAGATCAGAGGGACTCAGGACAAATCACAAGTAAGTGTTGGGGGCATGTTGTCCCTCGACCAAGTTTTGTGGAAACGTTGGTTGTGTTTGACCATTTTTGGGACTTCGACGGGTTGGTCGAAGACGAAGCACCTAGACAAAGCGGAGATCGTGGGATCTCACCCTTTTTACAGGCTTTTTGGGTTTTAGGGTTTATGTAATGGGTATGGGATGTCATCCCATGGGTTCATGCATGTCTAGGCCCCTTTTTGTAATGTATACATGAGTAGATAGAACTTAGAGCGAAGTAAGTATGAAGTGATATGTGTCTTAGTGCATGAGTAGCTGACTTTGTGCACGAATGTGTTGAGGCTTGCAGAGCTAAGTGCAAGCATTTATTAAAGTGCTTTGTGCATAGACTGTGTAAAGGCTCTATGCTTGGACCTAACTCAAGGAAGGAGGATCTAGCAAGGTGTACACAGATCTCCAATCCTATGCGGAGTTGGCTTTGTGGCTTGGTGAATGTAAGAAGATTGAAAGAGACTAATAAGAAGAGAAGAATATTGGTGGACGTAGCCCCACACTGGGGTGAACCACGTATATCCTGTGTTATTCTACTTTTTTCAATGTGTTCATGGTGTTTATGTTTATATTTTATTAGTGCACTATTCTTGATGTATGGTAGATATATCTATGAATTCTTAGTGCTTACCATGTGAATGAATGTTAGATATTCTCTGATGCTAGGTGCTGAATGATTAAATATGCTTGATCTTGATTAATACCGTGATGTTTTGTAGTAAGGGTTTGACCTGCGATGTTAATAAGGGTTAAAGACTAATGAATGTTAATTGCTAAGTACTTTGTTAAAGTATTGTAATCACATATCTTTGTCCTAGTTATTTTGTAGACACTTGAGTCCTACAACCCCCCTTGCCTCTACCTTGGGTGATACTTCATCTACTTCGCAGGTGTTTCCCAAAGGGTCGATAGTTAGGGTTTTGTTGGTGCATTGTTGAAGTGTTGAACCTTGGGTCTACCCCTGTGCCAACATGCACTGTCCTTTGTGCATGATATACCATGTACAATTCAAAAATTATTCAAAAATATCGAAGCTTTTGTTATTGGAATCTTGTTATCCACCTAGTGCTCTACTTTCAAGCACCAATTCTTGTATTCATACTGCATTTGGAATTCAGTTTCTCTACTCCATAGAGTTGCTTTAGGAAAGGATTCAACTCATTGTACCATTTGACACACCCTCCTTATGGATGCTACCATGCCATAAGAATTCTTGATTTGCCTCTTCCTTGTTTCACTCACCCTTCCAAGATTAGGAATCCCTTCATTGATGCATAGTCCTTCAATAATCCATCTTTCCAAGGATTTGACACACAAGGAGAGCGCCAACCCATTACCAGAATCCCTCCCAGGTTCTTCATTTATAGGGATCCAGTGTCTTCAACAGTATTTTTTGTTTCCAAGCATTCCACTTTAATCAATTTTATCTCATCTGCATCACACACATGTAGTTATCATGAGAGAACATAAAAAAAATCATTTAGAACTCAAACTTATTTCATAAGGAAATTCAACTTTTCCCCAAAATATGAAATTATATTTCATAATTTTTCATGGTTGTTGCAATAGTAGGAATGAAATATTCCTTGTGGCTTTCAACAAGCACCACACTGATTACCATTTTTCCTGCAATGGTTTCATCTTGCATTTAATGAACAAATTGTCAGTATTTCCTATACATCTTAATTTCATTGCAATATGTACCAAAACCTTATGAAGTGATCTTATAATTGTCTACAACTAACAATTCAATCAAAACTACCAGACAATTTATTAGATAGAATGGATTATCATTCTATGCATAAGCCTATTCACAATTAACATAAGTAAGTTCATTACTTCATTTTCTGAATAGAAAATTTCCTGTAGTCAATGATCATGTGACTACATGTCTTGCAACTTTCCTGTTGCAATTTCTAACAACTCCTGAAATGTTCTCAACTCCATGAGTTAGTAACATTTCAGCCATTAGTATAATTATTTCCATTTAATATCATATATTCTTGCACTCACAAAATGCATTCAACAAATGCATTTAAGTATACAATTATATCATGTATGAGTGAAAATCTACCACTTACTATGCATTAGTGCAACTCTCAATGCATATATATTCAATGTACCTTTGCATTGATTTTCATAATGCTCTATATCTAATTCATGTATCTCACCATCCATACATTGGAAATCTAGCCAATGCCTTGACACATTCTCCACTTCCTATTGTATTCTCATTTATTTGGATGCCTTCCTTTTTGACCCAAACACTACACCAAGAATATAATTTTGTTGTGTTCATTAGTGTTATCAAAAAGGTTGTAGTCCAAGTTTTATTTAAAGGAAGGAATTTTATTAGATATTTGTGTGGCACGTAGCCTCTCCATATCCAAACCTTTCCATAACCAACCATATCATGGTCTCATACATGACTAGATTTTTTGGCATCCATTCCTATAAAATGTTCCTATCCTTTAATTCTTTGGTTATTGCCTCATAACCAAATTAAATTGACATGCTACTATGTTAGTGTGTGCATTCAAAATCTAAGAAGATTTGATAATTATTATAGGCCTCCATCCTTTACCACACCTAGTGGTATCTTATTCCTATTAATTCATTTAAACAATACCATACTGTGATTTATAAAAAAAAAAAAATCTATCTAGGGAAATTCTTACCTAAATTTCCCTTCGGCAATTATGCAACATAATTTCAAGAGAAATACTTACCTACATATCTTCCATTAAATTAATTTCATTCTATCTGATTAGATGATGACAATAGAAGCTCTCATGCCTCTTTATTGATCTTATAATCAACACTTCAACTTTTTGTTGCCTCCTTCCATATGCAACAACATCGGTAGAAGCACTTGCAAACATGCAAGAATTATATATTTCTGTGTATGGTTGTCCAACAAGACATAACATAATTTCCACTACAATAGTTACAACCTCATTCTCCCTCAATCACTCTTCTTTGTTGAACCCAAAAGTATTCAATTCTTCCTATATTCTTGAGTCTTCTTTTTCTCTCACTGTAATCACTGTATATGATTATTTCTGACCTGATCACTTTCTAGCCAAATCACTCTTGGTTGATTTTTCATTTCCAACCAAATACAAAGATGATATTAACCTTCGACATTCACTATTACTTGGATCCCTCTGATCCAACTCCTACATGAAAAAATTACTTTTCTGGTCATTCTCTTCTAATTAACCTTGGATATTTAACACCAATTTCTTTCTTGAAGAAATTGATTTAGCATTTCCTTGAATGATCATATCCTCACTTGGATTTGCTTGATGAATTATTAATTTCTCATGTCTTGACCCATCTAATTTTTCAACATAACATGCATAATCAACTTACATCTTGTCATAATTGATACCCTTCATACCATGCTTCCAATGTTTTTTCTTGTTGTACATTGTTAACAACTCTCACTTTGTCACTTTTGTGAGGACAATCTCTATACTTATGATCTCCTTTACAACCACAACATTGAATAGGTGGCTTCCTTGGCCTTTTCCCACCTATCTCCATCACCATCACTCTAGGATTTCTAGAAGATGGTTGTCCTTGAGGATTGTTTCTGAAGAATGGTGGCTTATTCCCCTTCTTCCTCTGTTCCATCTTGAACTTCTTCCTATCCTCCCAAGATTTTTGGAAAGTTTACTTTCCTTTATGCTGATCATATAAGAATTTAGCTCGCCTTATGGTCTCCTCCAAATTTTTGGGGTCATCATATTGAATATTATCACTGATGAAATATGGAATCCCTTTCAGATACCTATGAATCTTAACTATTTCATCCTTGATGAAGGATGAATACTTCAATAGTTCTAAAAACCTTCTTTCACACCCATAAATGGACATACTTCCAAGCTTGAGTTCAAAGAACTCCTTCATTTTATTATCATAATATCTCTTAGTCAAGTATTTATTTTCAAAATACTTCTTGAATTCCTTCCAAGGAACATTTTTCTTGTTAATGTGCTACACCTATAAAAGATGATAGATAACAATTCTCCCTTCTGCATGTGAAGAATAATTATGCAATTGGAAGTACTTTCTCATGCCTGGAAGACATTTCTCGACATCTTCATCCTTCTTGTGCTCACCATCAAATGTAGGAGGTTTGATCTTGTTCATTTCTCCTCGCAATTCATCCACCCCAGACCTTTTATGCTTCTTGACAGGGGATGGACTTGAGTTGTTGTGTGCTCTACTATTGGAATACCTTTGGGAGTGATGGTGATATCTTCTAACACTCCTTGATATTCCTTTCTCCTCATGAGACCTATGTCTTCCTGATTTACTTGATCCATTCTCCTTATCCAATTTATTTTCAATACTATCTAGGATCTACATTAACTTCATGTTGAAGTCTTCCTTCTTTGCCTTGGATTTCATAAGCCTTTCATTATCATCCTTGTGACTTTGGACATATTTATGCAATTTTCTAATGGTATCTACCGTATTCATGTCTTCTTCCTTTCCTTCTCCATGTCCATTGTATTTTGTTCCTTCAATATTCAAATGGACATCCATTCATCTACACTCTATGATGACCCTAGTCTAATCTAATTGTTGTTAACTTTGCAAAATATGAATCCAAAAAAACTTTGTTAGGTTGATTGCTTTAATAATCCATAAAATTATTCTCAATTTTCATTCCATAATACATCAAAATTATTTCTTCTAATTTTCTAAGCGATTTTCTGTTCAACTCAATTTTATGGGTGAACAATTATGTTATACTATCCAATACCTTTCCAATGACTACTCCCTTGCTCAATTTTGAGTTTTTAGAAGGAATTTATGACTGTTTAAAAACTATATTTTCTGTGATGTAATCTTTGTGCATGTGTTCTTCCTTCTCAGAGCCGAATTGGCTCTTGAATCCATACTGAATTCCTCTCTTCAGGTTTCCATGATTTTGTACTTTCCCTTGTTTGTAGGTCTGTGCAAATCAAAAAACCCACAGGATCCTTCTCTAACCTCTTTTATGTTTTCAAAATCTATTTTCGAGCACTAGCCCTTCTTATTTGGCCCCCAATCGCATGTGACCACGAGCTGTGACCGAGCACTAGTTGATAGGTTCTTATCTGGATCTTCAGAACTTCGAGGCTCTGGAACTTTGGGATTCAAAGGCTCTTACCATATCATAACTTATTCCTCACGAACACCGAAATGGTGAATCCTTGCAGTAATACCCTAAGGCCAAGCCCTTAATTGTTATCAGGAATTTTAATGATGTTTTTAGGTTGGTGACCCAAGTGTTTATAATTTGGGAGGCTTATGTGCTTAGTAGGCCAGAGAGCCTAGACACTGAAGGCTAGGGAGACTAATTTTTTTATATGTAAATACTACATCGTTGCGTGTAGACCGACCACGAAGAAAGAGTTATGGGGGACTAAGATCCACTGGATGGGGAAATGGATGGGGATGAGAGGCTAGGAAAGAGGAGATAAGCTTGAAGGATTAACCCAAGGAAATATTATAATATATTTCCTAAAAGGAATAAAGTTGGGAAATAAACCCAGTTATCCTAAGTTCCTTAGGGAGAGTAAAGGAACTCCAAGTGGAGAGGAACGAGCTCTTGGAGAGCCAAGTTTCACCCAGGATGCATGCAGATTTATGGGAAAAATTCCACCATTGTGGGGGTTCTCTCTCACCATTCTTTCACTGACGATCCTTGCCATTTTTTTGGGGGACCAATATGCCACATCTACCCTCGTGAGTTCACTCTGAGGCTAGCCATCCATTATCACATTCACTCATGCACTGGGAAAGGGGGCAGTCAACCATTCCTCCATTATTGAACCCTTTGCTATCGTGACCCTGTGTAATTGTTGTGCCTTTCCCTTGAATTACCAGATTTTTTTGTTATGGTTAGAAAAGGTGGGTTTTCAGGAACGTGGTTGAAGAATTAGGTTGCCAGGCCTGTGAGTAACTCTCTGCAGGTGAGAGAATTGTTGGGGAAGTGATTTATCCTGGAGGGAGTCCAACAATAGCTATAGATCTCTGAGAATTCTTGATACAACCTGTTTTTGAATCCCTGGAAGGGAAGTGGAGCAGTCGATGGACTATGGAACAATGAAGGTGTATATACCCGCGGTGGTACAAGCAGGTGGTGAATGAGAGTCTGTGAGTGGTGGGTGTAAGTAGGATCCTTAGAGAGAATCCTTCCTATTGCATTGTGTAGTTTCTCATAGCCTTAGCCTATCCTGGGATTCATTTTCTTGAGTGGAGTTTAGTCCTAGCTCGGGGGTGACCCATTGCTGATAGCTTGGAGTAGCATGGTCTAAGGCTGGGAGATTCGTGGAAGGTATGCATGCAGTCAATGGTCTTCTCATAATAGATAAGTACCAATTCTCTGTCAATTATATGTTGAGTATCATGTACATGTGTTATAATGTTATCAAAATTTCCTGTATATATTACATGTATGTGTTAATGTCGCTTCCGCATGAATATGTGTATGAGCGTAATGTTATGTTTGTCTAAGTTGCAATAGATAGATATATATGTATATAAGAACAAGAAAGTTTTCAAGTGGTGTTGTTGGCCCGGCAAGGATGGGTACGTCACAAATGGTATCATTCTTTCAGAGAGAGTAGGTCTGAGGTAGCAAGGTCTCGGCCTGGGTGGTCGAGGACATTACAAAATGGTATCAGAGATAAGGTTTCAGCACTAAGCCTGAATGTGACTGGATAAGTGGAAATTAGAACCAAGCTTCAGACATAAATATTGTCAAGATGGACAAAATATATGAGTTAAGAGTGTCCATGAGTTCCAAGAGAAAACCTTGGTCGTGTTATGAAGCTCAAGAGGTATAAAGGTTTAAGAAATGGAAACAAAGGAAGAAGCCACAACCACCATGGTGTTGGGCCACAAGGTTTGAATTTGGGCCGTATGATCTGCGCAGGGGAAAGGTAGACCTTCCTCAGCCATCAAATATGGAAAAAGGTGCAGGAAAGTTAACCTCCAAGTCCTTTGGACTTTGTGACTTTGGCGAGAATTATGTGTTGTTAAGAAAAAAGGTCCAAAGCCTGAAGTTCTGAAGTTCTGAAGTTCCAAAGTTCCAAAGTTTCGAATCCCTTCTCAGTTGTAGATCATCCAGGAGAAGGAGGGTCGTGGATTCTTCCCCAAGTAGATCGACAAGTTTGGGAGTTTAAGATTTGTGAGAAATAGAGTAAGCTAAGTTGAAATCTCCTGAAGCCTGAAGTTTCGAAGTGACGTGGCGTGATAACGTCACCCAAGGTGATGTGAACTTCCCTAGTCCTGCCACATGACAGTCAGAATGGTACTTGATGACCTTGTTGGACCAATAGTAGTCTAACATGTGGGTGCCACTGTACTACATGGACCTCGAAAATATTAAGAGGTTCATGAATTTGACATTAAGGAGAAATGAAATCTTCTAGTGCGAATTCTACCGAAGTCCTAAAGTACTGAGTTAATCCAGATCATTCGTTAAAAGAGATGCGTGTCGCAAGATCAGCCTATTCGGGGTTTCAAAATTCAGGAGAAATGGAGTGTGTTAGAGAGAAATATACCGAAGTGTCAAACTCTAGAGTTAATCTAAACCATACATTTTCAAAGACACATGTCCACAGATAATCATGTTCAGGAATTTGGTATTCGGGAGAAACAAAATGTGTTAATGAGAAATCTTCCGAAGTTCTGAATCCCGAAGTTCAGAAGTAGCGGATGTGAGATGGCATGATTATGTCACCTGGGGTGATGTGGACCTTCCTTAGACATGCCACATGTCACCACATTAATTGATGACAACTTTACTATGTAGACCCTAGAAGGTTAAGAAGTTCAGGAGTTTGGAGTTCGGGAGATTTGAGGTGTGCAAGTGTAAAATATTCCGAAGCTCGGAGCCTCAAAGTTATGAAGTGACATGGCTTGTTGATGTCACCATGGATGATGTGGAAACATGGGATGTGTGCCATGTGTTAGTGAGTTAGGAACATGTCGAATAATTGTTATTCTAGTTGGAACGTGACATGTGTCACCCTCCTGATTGGGCCACGTGTCCTCTTGAAGAGTTTAATTAGATTGGGCCCACATTAACTTGGTTGCAAAGGACACATGGTGTCAGATCGTTAATTCTGGACACTTAATTCTAGACACTTGGCACTCCGAAGGTTTCAAGATATAAGCAGTTGAGGTTGATGACTCCCGAAGGTGTGAAGGCTGGAGTATATATCGATCGTTGGTCACAAAGTATGTGTGGTGTCATATCCTAAGGTCTAGAGACATGGTACACCAAATGAATTCTACTGCAACTTACATTGAGTCAAGGAATCATGAAGGCCAAAGTTAATCTCGACCATTGATCGGGAGAAAGTACATGGAAAAAAATGTAGTAGTGCAAAGACTTGGCACTCTGGAAGGTTGGAGAGTATGGACAGTCCGAAACTCCCGAGGCCCAGAGTCTCAGAGTCGATCATGGTAATTGATTAACAAGAAGGTGAGACCGTTGATGTGGTGTTGTGAATTCATCGGTCTGAGGGTTTAGGGGATCTATGCAACAATGCTTCAAAAACTTCTGAAGCCTGAAGTTCCGTAGTAAATATCAGTCGTTGGATGCTAGGAAGCCATGGACCATAGATCCACCCCCCTTCGTGTGTTCGCTAATTTAATGTTCGAGATAATCATATGGTGGTGAAGTAGAAAAATATGAAACTTGAAGTTCCATATCTCTGAATCTCCTAAGGCTCCGATAAGTTCTTTTTGACTGGCGCTTGGTCATGGCCAATGGTCACATGCAATTGAAGGCTGGAACAAAGGGGACCAATGCCCGAGAGAAGGTTTTGTGGAAGATAAGAGCTCTGAGTTCGAACCAGTGGGTTTTGATTGTTCAAAACCACCTTTGAGGAGGAAAAGAATATCTATGAGCTTCAAGAGTCAAATTAGCAAGGGTCCAAGAGTCATTGTAGCTCTAAGAAGGGTGATTAACTACACAAAGTTAACACCATTAAAAAGGGTCAACTTTCTATTGGCCATAACTTCCTACTCAAAACTCAAAATTGAGCAAGGGAGCAGTCGTTGGAAAGGTCTGGAATAGTAGAATACAATTGTTCACCCATAGATTTTCTATGGATAGTAGAATTTCTCAGGAAATAAGCATAAGGAATTATGAACATTTATAAACCAGAATTGTACATGTTTTCATGAATTGATTTAGATAGCTAGCCTAACAAAGTTCTGTTGGTTGCACATTTTGTAGAGTGAAAAACTATCATGCGGAAAAATATTTATCACCGGAGTGTTAAAGAATGGATGATACATAGATATTCTACAACCAAGAAGATGAAATCAGAGGAATGAATGATTAGTTGGATAAGGAAGGAACTAACTCCAACAGACATGGAGGATAAAAATAGGAAGATATAAATTTGGCTGAGACCATAAGAAAGTTGCAGACAGATGTCCAGAGCCACAAAGATGATAAAGAGAGGATTATGAGGGAAAAGTAACAACATGAATTTAATACAAAACCTAGAAAAAATTGAAAACAAATTGGATAAGGAGAGTGGTTCCAGCAAATCAGGAAGCCACAGGTCCCCTGATGAGGAGAGAAGAGCAAGCAGTGGTAACAAACATCACCAACACTCCCAAAGACTTTCCAAAAGGAGGGAAAACAACAACTCAATTCCATCCCCTACCAAAAAGCATAAGAAGTCTGGGGTGGATGAATTGAAGGGAGAAATGAACAAGATCAAACCTCCTACTTTTTATGGAGAGCACAAGAAACATGAAGATGCTAAGACATGGCTGCTTGGCATGAGGAAATATTTCCAACTGCAAACTTATTCCTCTCATGCAAAAGGAATAATTGCAATCTATCAGTTGAAAGGAAAGGCATCCATGTGGTGGGATCAACTTGTGCAAGTGCAACACATTAGAGAGAAGAATGTTACATGGAACGAATTCAAGAAACATTTTGAGAAGAAATACTTAACCAAGAGGTACGATGACAAAAAGATGAAAGAGTTCTTTTAACTCAAACTAGGCAGCATGGTCATCGAGGAACATGAAAGGAGATTTCTAGAGATGTTGAATTATGTCTCCTTCATCAAGGATGAGACAATCAAGATCCAGAGATATTTGAGTGGGATGCCATCTTTCATTAGTGACAAGATCTAGTATGATGATCCTAAAACTATGGAAGAAACCATAAGGAGGGAAAAGTGTTTATACAATCAACATAAGGGAATGCCTACTTTCCAAAGAGCTTGGGAAGACAAGAATAAGTTTAAGAGGGAGTAGAGGCAAAAGGGAAAAAATCCACCACTTTTCAGAAATGGTCCTCAAGGACAACCAGTCTTAAGAGAGACTAGGATGGATGAAGTAGGTGGGAAAATGCCAAGGAAGACACCTATGTAATGTTGGGGTTGTAAAGGAGATCATAAGTATAAATATTGTCCTTACAAAAGTGACAAAGTGAGAACTATTCATATGTTCAACAAGCAGAAATAGTGGAGGACATGGGCATAAGCATACCAAGGATCTATGCATCCATGGACAACAAGCAAGATGAGTTTCAATCACACATGATTGAAATTGAAGGTATGATCACTAACCATGCCTTTACTATGTTAATTGATTTAGGAGCTATTCATAGCTATATACATCCTAAGGTAGTGGACATATTTCAATTTCCAAGAAGCAAACATGGGAAATCTTGGTTGGTGTAGCTAGCTATAGGAGCCAAGAGAAAATTTGTTGAGTTGGTTAAATCATGTCAAGTGGGCATGAATGGACTGAGTACCAAGGAATATTTTAACATCTTGCCTTTGGGATCATATGATTGAATAATTGGTATGGATTGGTTGGACCAACACCATGCCATCTTAGAATATCATAACAAGGAATTCACTTTCTTGGATGAGGAAGGAAATCAGAGAGCAATCCAAGGAATTCCCAGGGAAGTTACTGTTCGAGAAATCTCAGCAATGCAGCTGAAGAAATGTTACAGGAAGGGATTCCAAATATTTGCAGCTCATATGGAGGAAACACCTAAGGATAAGATGCCAAATATTGAGGAGCATGCAGTTTTGAAAGAGTTTGAAGATGTTTTTAAGGAGATACCAGGACTAACCCCAAGGAGAGATATTGATTTCTCTATAAATTTGATGCCTAGAGCAGCTCCAATGTCAAAGACTCCCTACATAATGTGTACACCAGAGCTGAAGGAACTACAAATGCAGTTGGAAGAACTTTTGAAGAAGGGGTATATATCCCCAAGTGTGTCACCTTGGGCTACCCCAATATTATTTGTGAATAAGAAAGATGGGACATTGAGATTGTGCATTGACTTCAGGAAGTTAAATAAAGTAACTATAAAGAACAAGTATCCTTTGCCAAGGATTGATGATCTCTTAGATCAGTTGAAGGATGCAAGGATATTTTCAAATATTGATCTCAGGTCAGGATACCATCAGGTAAGAATTAAAGATGAAGACATCAACAAGACTTCCTTCAGGACAAGGTATGGTCATTATGAGTTCACAGTGGTTACATTTGGGTTATCAAATGCACTAACTGTTTTCATGTGCTTAATGAATGGTGTTTTTCGAGAATATTTAGACAAGTTTTTCATTGTCTTTTTGGATGACATCCTTTTATATTCGAAGTCGGAAGAAGAGCACGAGAAACACTTAAGGATGGTGTTACAAGTGCTAAGAGAGCACCATCTGTATGCCAAATTGAGCAAGTGCTCATTTTACCAAAATTGAATTCACTATTTAGGGCATATAATATACGAAGAGGGAATAGTAGTAGAACCTGAAAAAGATTGAATCCAATAAAGGGTGGACAAAATATAAGAATGTGACAGAAGTCAGATCCTTCATGGGTCTAGTTGGCTACTACAAGAGAATCATTGCAAGATTTTCAAGTATTTATCACCCAATCACTTCCTTGCGAAGGAAAGGGGTAAAATTTCAATGGACGGAAGAATGAGAAAATAACTTCCAGCAATTGAAGCAGTTGTTAACCAGTGATCCAATTATGAGGATTGCATATCTGAATGTAGATTTTTTGGTTTGCATAGATGCATGCAAAGAAGGACTGGGTGGAGTCCTAAGTCAAAATGGGCTTATTATATGTTTTGAATCCAGGAAATTGAAATAACATGAAAGGCTCTATGCCACTCATGATTTGGAGTTGGAAGCCATAGTATACGCATTAAATAAATGGAGACACTACCTCATGGGAAAGAGGATTGAGCTAAGGATAGACCATAATGGTCTAAAATATGAGTTTGATCAACCTACATTAAATGCCAGGAAGAGAATATGGTTGGAATTCCTCTGTGAATATGACTTTGAGATCAAGCAGATCAAATGAAAGGAGAACAGAGTGGCTGATGCAATCAACAGGAGAGTGCATGAACTACATGCTACAACCATTAGCATGTATCAAGATGATATTAAAGGAAGAATTTTGGAATATGAAAAAGCAGATTTGTAGTACATGGAATTGGTGACAAAACTACAACAAGGTAAAATGAAACAAAAGGTTGAATAATTTAAATTGGGTAATGAATAAGTTCTCTTGTACAGGAACCGAATTTATGTGCCCAATTCTCATGAATTGAAGGGTACGATCTTGAAAGAGATGCATAATGTGCCTTATGTCAAGCATCGAGGATATATGAAAATAGTAGTAGTCATTAAGAGCCAATACTATTGGCCAGGCATGAAGAGGGAGATTGCTTAGTACATTGCTAAATGTATGGAGTGTCAGAAGGTCAAGGCTGAGCATAGGCACCCAGTTGGGTTTCTGCAGCCATTTCCCATTCCTGAGTGGAAGTGGGAAGTGGTGACCATGGATTTCATCACATGATTACCCAAAACAAACAAGCAACATGATCCCATCATGGTGGTAATGGATACGCTTACGAAATATGCCCATTTTATTCCATTGAAGACTACTCATAAAGAAACCAATGTTGTTGATATCTATACAAGGGAAGTAACACGATTGCATATTATTCCCAAGAAAATTTTGTCCGACAGAGACCCAAATTTTACCTCGAAGTTTTGGAAAGGTTTATTCAAGGGGTTCAGAACAAATCTGAACTTCAACACAACCTATCATCTTGAGTCTTATGGAAAAACATAAAGAGTAAATCAAGTGATAGAGGATACACTAAGGATGTACGTGATGGAAAAACCATCTAAGTGGGAAGATTATCTACACTTGGTATAATTTGCCTACAACAATGGGTACCAAGCATCATTGAAGATGACCCCATTTGAGGCACTTTATGGAAGAAAATGCAACACACCAATAAGCTCGGACAACCCAACTAATAGATAAATAATTGGGTTAGATTTGCTCAAGGAAATGAAAGAGAAATTGTTAAAGATAAAGAAGAATTTGAAGGCTGCCCAAGACATGCAGAAAAGTTATTATGAAAAAGGCAAAACCCACAGGGAAGTTAAAATGGGAGATCATGTTTTCTTGAAGGCGAAAGCCAACAAAATTTCTGTAACGTCCCCGTCCATCCATGCCGATCCATGCTATGCCAGAGAACTCTTAGGTTCTCTCTCTATGGAACATACTGTAACATACCCAGTATCCAACTGTTCTATGTTACATAAATTTGTCTAACTACATGCAATTAAAACATATGCACACATAACACTTGCGGAAGCTTTACATGTAAAACATAAACAGAAAAATACATTTTGTAAATGCATGGATTCACATTGAAATAACAATAAACATAGACATACAACATATACAGGAAATACCCATAAAAATCCAGACAGTTATAAACACAGATGAGATAAACCCATAAAATAAACACGTAAATAACAATGCAGCATGTAATTTTATCACATAGTTAACACTTATCTTTGTAAGAATATCACCAACTGCATGTAGACCATCCACAAACCTCCCAACCTTAGACCACACTATTCATCACTCTTAACGGTGAGTCACCCCCGAGCTAGGACTAAACTCCACCCAGGTAAAGGGATTCCTAACCAGGCTAAAGGCTCATAAACAACATGAAAGAATCTGTCATGGTGCCCACTCAACTAACAACCTATAGTCCCTCACTCCCCACACGCCTGTCCCACCCAGGAAGTGTGCCCCTTCTCTTCTCAACAGTCCTTCATCTGCCCCACTTCCTTTCCAAGCTTCAGCAACAGGCTGGACAAGAAGTCTCAGAGCCCTATAGCTGTAGTTTAGCACCTTTAGGAAATCAATTCCCAACAATTCTCTCACTCAAAGAATTGATCACGGGCTCGAAAAATCGCCTCTTCAATATCCCACGGGCCTGACAACCCACTTCTTCAGTCCAACTCCCCAGCTAACCAAGTACTCCAACACAAAATGGCTATGGGTACAGGTTCAAGTATAGTGAAATGAAGATACAAAGGATAGCTCAATGGTGTGTGAATGCTCATGGATGATTGACTGGATGACTGAATGATGGAAGGAATGATGGGAGAATATTGGGAGAGTGTGAAAACTAAGTCCCAAAAATATGTATGCATGTCCCCAACTTGACACTTGTCATGTTGGGAGCTACTTTGCCCCACTTGTCCCCAACTTTCGAACTTAGGATAAAAATAATTATCGATACTTTATGTTTTAAGAAATATTAATATAATATTCCTTTTTGGCTTAAGCTCCCTAGCTTAGCCCTTTTTATTAAATTTTGGCCCTCCCTTTCCCTAACCAATGGAGTTTAGTCCCCCATATGTTTTATCGTGGTAGATCTACACGCCACGATGTATTTTATATTAAATATGAGACATGTACAAAAACAAGTGCACTGGCCTTTAAGATCTAGGCTCTCCAGCATAATCAAAACATAAGTATCCTAGCTTATAATAACTGGCTCACTAGCCTATAAAACATATCATATACACAAATTATCCCTAGCCTCAACATTGCATGCACTTAAGATGTTGCGTGTGGTATCCTTGAATGTGCACACTTCCTCATTTTACTGCGCAGTACATGCATGCACTATGCCATGAAATGTGCATAAAAAAATGATATCAAAACAACTCACCATATTAAGTACATTTGTATTTACATTTACAATTGGGTTTGGCCTTAGGGATATTACAAGTTCCCTGAAGTTGGGAAACTATTCCAAGTTGGTAGCCACATATTTTGGACCATTTGAAATCCTAGAAAGGATTGGACCAATAGCTTATATTATTGAATTACGTGCATCTATGTCTATACATAATGTATTCCATGTATCATTGCTTAAGAAATATATACCTGATGCTAATCATGTTATCAATTGGAATGTGTTTCAGGTGGAGCAAGAAAGCGCTTTTCAAGTGCATCTGGTACACATTTTGGACCGAAAAATCAAACAGCTCTGGAATCGAGCCATAGGGCTTGTAAAGGTCCAATGGACTTGGTACGATCCTAAGGATGCAACCTGGGAGCACGAAGATGCTATGCAGGAAGAATACCCACATCTTTTTGAAGATTTTGAAAATTTTGTCGATATGATGTAAAAGATTTGCACTGAGGACAGTCCAAAAATAAGGGTAGGGTATTGTAATAATCCAAGGCCTAGCCCCTAATTTTTATCAGCAATTGTAATAATGTTTTTAGGCTAGTGAGCCAATTTTTTATAAGCTAGGAGGCTTATGTTTTTAGTAGGTCGGAGAAACTAGATGTTGAAGGCCAGGAAGCCTAATTTTTGTATATATAAATACTACATCATTAATAAATTTGCATCATTGTGTGTAGACCGGCCACGAAGAAAGAGTTATGGGGGACTAAGCTCCACTGGATAGGGAAATGGATGGGGCTAAGAGGCTAGGAAAGAGGGGCTAAGATTGAAGGCTTAACCCAAGGGAATATTATAATGTATTTCCTAAAAGGACTAAAATTGGGAAATAAACCCAGTTATCCTAAGTTCCTTACGAAGAGGAACAAAACTCCAAGTGGAGAGGAACAAGCTCTTGGAGAGCCAAGTGTCACCCAGAATGCATGCAGATTTATGGGGAAAATTCTACCATTGTGGGGGTTCGCTCTCACCATTTTCACACAAACCATACTCGCCAGTGTTTTTGGGGACCAGACGACCACATCTACCCTCACGAGTTCACTCTAAGGCTAGCCATCTGTTATCACATTCACTCACACACTAAGAAAGGAGGAAGTCAACCATTCCACCATTGTTGAACCCTTTTCCATCGTGAACCTATGTAATTTCTATGTATTTCCCTTGACTTACCATATTTTGTTGTTGTGGTTAGAAGAATAGGGTTATCTGGATCGTGGTTGAAGAAGTAGGTTGTCAGGCCTGTGAGTAACTCTCTCCAAATGAGAGAGTTGTTGGGGAAGTGATTTCTCCTGGAGGGATTCCAATAACAAATAAAAAGCTTTGAGAATTCTTGATTCGGGCTATTATTGAAGCCTTAGAAGGGAAGTGGAGAAGCTGATGGATTGTGTAAAAAAAGAATGTGTATATTCCAGGGGTGGGACATGCATGTGGGGAATGAGAGTTTGTGAACGGTGGGCATAAGTAGGCTCCTTGGAGAGAATCCTTATTGTTGCATTGTGCAACTTTCCATAGCCTCAGCCTAGCCTAGGATTACTTTTCCTAAGTGGATTTTAGTCCCAGCTCGGGGGTGACCCACTACTAATAGCTTGGAGCAAAGTGGTCTAAGGCTGAGAGGTTCTTGGAAGGTCTACATGCAGTTGGTGGTCTTCTCATAAAAGATAAGTACCAATTCTTTGTTAATTGTATGTTGAGTATCTTGTACATGTGTTATAATGTTATCATAACTTCCTATATATATTGCATGTATGTGTTAATGTTGCTTCTGCATGAATGTGTATGAGAAAAATGTTATGTCTGTCTAAGTTTCATTAGATAGATATATATGCATATCAGAACAGGAAAGTTTTCAAGTGGTGTTGTCGGCCTGACAAGCTTGGGTACGTCACAAATGGTATTAGTCTTTCAGATAGAGTAGGTCTAAGGTAGCATGGTCTTAGCCTGGGTGCTCAGGGACATTACACTTGCATAGTACACCTTCAAAGCTTCGGGTCTTTAGAACTTTGGGCTTCAAAAGTTCCATCAAATCCACACATCGTTCCCTCCAAACACCGAACTAGTGAATCTTCTGAACAAATGCTTCTTTGAATCTTCAAAACTCCAGTACTTCGAGATTCATAGGTTCTCATAGCTTTACACTTAACTTCTCCCGAATGTTGAACTGGCAAACTCCCAGAGAAGCTCTCGGGAGCTTCATGCTTCGGGGGTTCTACCTTCACCTTACCAAGTTTCCTTCAATCACCGATATGGAGAACTCTTGCATGGTAAATATTTGGAGCTTTGGGGCCCTGCTGCTTCAGAGCTTTGGGACTTCGGAGCTTCAGAAGTTTTTCCTACTCCACACATCATTCCCTCTGAACACCGAACTGACGAACTCCCAGAGAATCTCTCCAGAGCTTTGTGCTTCGAAGGTTATTGCATCAACATACTGCCATATCCCTGAATTTCGAGTCTTCAAAATTTTGGAGACTCATCAGTAATCACGCACCAGGGGGGTGCTACGTGTCGAAAATATAGAGATGACACATGGCCCAATCTACAGGTGACACGTGTGAAATTCTAATTGGCCCAAAAGGTCTGTGAAAATTCTGAAACAAGATGAAACGTGGCATACTTAGAGTGGGTCTGTGTCACCCTAGATGACGTCAGCATGCCACATCACTTCAGCGCTCTAGGACTTCAACGAAATTCTCAGTACCACACAACACATCTCCCGAATCTCAAATTTATGAATAGGTCCATGCCACTCTAGGTGACTTCATCATGCCGCGTCACTTCGACACTTCAGGAATTTGGAACTTTGAGACTTCAGAGAATTCCACACTAGAGAACATCAAAACACCGAACGATGAACTTCTGAACTCCCGAACAGTGTTCTTCGAAGCTTCAAAACTTTGGGCTTCGAAATATTCCACGCCTTCAATATTTATAATGTTTAAATGTCAAACCGATGAACTACTAAACCAGTGCTTCTTTGAAGCTCCAATGCTTTGGTTCTTCAGAGCTCCAGGCTTCAGAAGATTTCACAAATCCTTCCAACATTTCCTCTGTGTAACAACCCTAGTTAAATAATTGCTTAAGGTTTATTAAGTTTAATTAATTAAATAATTAACTGTCCTAATGTATATTAGTTAAATAATGATTATTTATTAATAATATTAATTAATTGTTTATTGTTTAATGTATATTAATTAACTCATTTAATGTTTGGGTAACGAATTAAAGTTTAATAAATTTTAATTTATTTAATAGAAAACTTAATGTATTGAGGGAGGGTTGACATTGAATGGAGAGGCAGTGAATGGACGGGGGGATATGAGGGGGAAAAGACATTTGAGAGAGGGGATGGTATTGGAGCATTTTTCCAGGGGAGGGATTGAAAAACTACATTTTTTTGGTTTTAGGCTGGAGGAATTTGTAGGATTGTTACAGGGGATCATCAGTTGCTAGGAGTTTTGGGCTCGGGGGCCAAGAATACTCATGGAATACTGGAGCTAGTGAGCCGGATAGGCTCTGTTCCTAGCTGGCAGGGAGGAAAGATTTGATTTTGGGCAAAGTTTGGGCAGAGCAGCGAGGACAGACGAAGTTGGGGAAACAACATCACTAAGAGGTATTTATGTCATTATCAATATGATGGTTCACTATTTTACTAAGCTGTGTATGTTTAATTATATATATATATGATTTTTATATCAGGTTGCTCAATTATAATTTGTTGAACCATGAACTGTCAGTTTGTTAGTTGTTGAATATAAAACCGTAAAAATAAATAAATTTATGATATAAATTTTATGCTTAAATGTATTATGTTTTGGGTTCTGTTAGCAGGACCCTTACACATGGTATCAGAGCCTAGTTTCAAAACTAAAACCTGGGCTTGACCACCCATAATTTTGTCTTGTGCCAATTTGGGCTGTTACAGGTTGATGTTTAGATAGTCTCCCATAGATAACTTCTCCAACAGAAAAACAATGTATTTAGTGCTCGGAACATCCCAACCTATACGTAGGATACATAACATCCTTTAAAGAAGAATATGTTCTAAATAAATAGAAAAATTTATGTACATGAATTGCAAGCATGGAATAAAATTATTATAGGAAATCAATACTGGCTCTCATGTCGAAACATTTCCAAAGTAAAAATAGAGGTAACCAACACATAAACCCTACACAAAGCCTAACGCCAAGCGGCAAACACATGAATCCTTTGTTCCAAAGTATGAGATGAGGTAAATTTTAAATGGAAAATCTAATTGCTAATTGCTTAGCATCCTATAGGCCTTGACTATAATGCTCCATACTATAATGCCCCATGTCAAACTACCCCCTCTTCCAGATACCAAGAGATAACTTTAGCCGATATGCATCCACAAAAGGTTCAGGCAGTGCATTTGCCAACAACCATATGATGGAATGTAGCTAGTAAGGGGTGCATCTTGGCTCATAACCAACACGCCTTAAGGAAACACATGCATAAGTATCAGCTGAAGGTAAAAGTAAAGGAACCTGGCACTGCACATCAACTCCACCGTGCTTGTATTCCACATAAAGTGACCTTGAAAACTGGTCCACATATGCTTTGATAGCAACATAGACAGCGTAGAGAGCAACCAATGTTCACGATGGCACCCTTCTTCCTTTTTAGCATTCTAGGGAGCATGGTGTGGACCATTCTAGTAGTACCCTCTATATTCACTGTTATAAAGTTCTTGAGAAGCTAAGAATCACCTTCATGAAAGAACCTAGCATAGGGGTAGGACATCCCAACATTGTTTATCAGACTAAGTGCCAAGCAAGCCACTCAACATACAAATCCCATCACCATAGCACTGAGCCCACGTGGGGCCAAAACACATATACCATGCATAAGAATGCCCACATTTATCATAATTCCAACATCCAAACCATTAATGGTCTCCTCTATGTTGCTCATGCCTTCTATAGAATCTCCAGTGAAATCTACTACAATAGTTTTAACTTAGGTTTTGTATTTGGATTGTAATTCAACGACAAGGTTTGTAAGCTTGGAAGAACATCTTCCAACTAAGACCAAATTGATCTTGCAACGAGCTAATTGAATGGAAAATGACCTTCCGATCCCATCTGTGGGGCCTGTCACTATTTCCCATGAGCCACACTTGCTCAGATTCTTCCCAGGTCGAAGAAAAGTCACCCAAATCCATTTCAGGAATCCACTCGAAGTATCGAGGATGGTAAGTAGGGCAAGGGCTCTGACAAAGAGGAGAATCATCCTCTCTAGGCCTACTTGGTTCAGGAACAATAAGAAGGGAATTGATGTTTCCATAATAATATCAATCCCCTCACTCTACGTTATGCACTAAATCTGAGAATACCTCACAAAAATTTAGAGCTCGGGCCCTTAGGCCCAAGAGATCCAACAGAGTTGAGAATCTTGTATTCCTACTGATAGCTAAATTATAGCAAACGTAAGCGATATGAAAAAAAAAAAATTCCCATCGTTCTACTGGAAAGTAAAATGCAAAACGAACCTCCCAAAATATAATATTTTGAAGGGACACACTACATTCCTAATCATGGCATACGAAGCGAATCCCTGATCCCATTTGATGGAAAATGGGCAATGGAGAGCAAGAGGAATCCCAACCACATTAAAAAAAGATTGTGAGAGGTAATTAAATAATAGAACAAAACCAAAAAAAAATCAATAAGAGGCAATGCAATCCTTTTTACAAGAAGAACTTGCACCAGAAATCATAGCATTCTTGCGAGAAGTCAAAATACCTATGTATGTTAAAGACAAAGAGGAACTAGGGAAATATTGGAACCAATAATAGTACAATGATCCCAATCTCACTGCAACTGAAAGACCACTAAATATGTTGTCTCGAGAAATATAATAGTGCGACTTTGAACCCTCTCTATAGATGAGGCCAACTGCGATATCCTCGCTAATGAGTATATTCAATTTACTGGATTAGACCACTTCTTGATATTGCACCTGGAACTAGAAAATGAATCTTGCAATAGGGTTAGATCTAGCCCCACACGACCTACAACCACAACACATAGTCAACACGTAAGTCACCAAAACTAAGAGAAAGCACCAAGCCAAGAGAACTTGCCATCAAACAATGCACTGCATTTGTAACACTCGCTAGTCTTATCCCACCGCCGAGAGCAGAAGGAATGACCATGGAAGTCGACCGTGTAGCCAGGGGCCTAGTAAGAAGAAAATGATTGAGGAAAAGAGAAATTAGTGTTAAGATAGAGAGACAGGAGTATGTGTAGGGTTGTGGGTAATGATGATCGAGGAAAGGGGGCTCATGGGCCTCATGCGAGGACCCACGATGCCTGTTTCATAATTTAATTTTTTATTATTATTATTATTATTATTATTATTATTATTATTATTTATTGTTTTAAGTTAATAATTAATTTATTTATTATCATTGCTTTAAATTATTATTGGATTTAAATGATTATTGATTAGATTATTTAAATTTGAATCATTTAAAAAAAATGATATATTTAATTTATATTTAAATTTATGTTTACAATATATTTTAAATTATATTTAAATTTAGGCTTAAACATATATAAGTTTATGTTTTAATTATAAATTAATGTGATTAATTAAAAATGGTTAATCAATTGAAATGTTTAACTAAATTAGTGATTAATTCATACTAATTTTTGTGATTAAATCGAATGTGTGTATTAAGAGGAATGAAACTTAGGTTAAGTTTAGTCTAGATTTTTAAATCTTAATAATTAATCAACATTAGGTTGAAAATCACATTAATTGGTTTTAAACAAAAAGTTTAAGGACTTAGACCAAGATAAGAAGGAGGGGGTTTCATGCACGCTAGAAAAGTAAGCTAGAGGAATTGACGAGTGTGGTGCGATGCTAGCATAGCTACCAGGAGAGGGAGTCAATAGTAGTGACACCAAGCTTAGACGCTTTAACTGTAACCTAGCCACCTCCCCTAAAGACAGTAACGTCTGTTTATAGAAAAGTAAAAAAAAAACTTACGCCTAACCCTATTTTCTAGTTTAATTTTCACAAATGTGAAATGTCCTTGAACTCACCTGACCACTTTGGTTGATGTAGATTAAATTATAGAGGATGGTTAGGACTCAAGAAAATCGAGGCAGAGGGGTATCGTCGCAGGGATCGCCAGCGCCGCCACCACCATCTCCTGAACTAGCTCTCATACTACGCTCTTTGGAGGCAATAAATGAGACTTTAAAGGGGTTTCAACCAGAAGGGATTGAAGTGGATCCCCCACCATCTGGAACGGGTAATCTAGAAGCATCGAGGGATTCAGGGGGAGGACCTCCACCCGAAGACATCACTAGAGAACTGCAGAAGATCAAACTTCTGGAGTTTGTCAGGGGTCGTGCCAGTGAACATGCAGAAGCATGGTTGGAAGGCATGACAAGGTGTTTTTCCTTAAGAGACTATGCGTCCACTTCAAAGGAGAAGGTAACAATTTTTCAGTTGAGAGACAGTGCTTTGAAATGGTGGGGCAACCTGGAAAGGAAACTGCATCTTACCCCAGACATCGTATCTTGGGAACTTTTCGAGGAGAGGTTCCGAAGGAAATATCTACCATCTTTCTATGAGGAACAATAGGTGGGAGAATTTCATGCTCTAGTACAGGGAAACACGACTGTAGAAGAATATGAGATCAGGTTTATGGGATTGGTCAAATATGTTTCATACATGGATAATGACCAACGACAAGAAGAATGCTTTGTCTATGTGTTAAACCCTAAGATAAGGACTATGGTGAGGATGTGGAAACCGTCTTTAGTAGCAGAAGCAATGGAAAATGCATGTTATGCGAAGGAACACATAAACTTAAATGGAGGTACGAGACCGACCTTTCCGCATCATCCTGGATTCATGGGGAAGGCCCCTAGGAAATTTCCCAGGGGAGGGGGATCAAGAACACCTCCATATGGTAATGGAGTCACACCAAGGACAGTAGCCGCATGGATTTCAATGGCAGTGACTACAGCATCCCGTTCATAACCAACGACATAGGCAAGTCCAAGACTATCTCAGGGAGCAACTAGTAGGGGCAGGGGTTCCAAGGGAAGGAACTCATTTCAGAGACAGTCACAGAACAATGCGCAGGTTCAATATCATGTTACCTATTGGGGATGTGGAGAACCCCATTACTAGAGTGACTGCCCAGAGTTACAATCAGGATTTGTGCATAGAGAAGGAAAGGCCCCGATGGAAAGAGAAAGTGGCAGCCACCAGATTTACGCAACGGTTAATGATGGTCAGGTAGAACATCAATCCACGATGGTGGAGTCATTAGGTACGCTAAATAATATCAATGTTAATATTTTATTTGATTTTGGTGCTACAGATAGTTTCATTTCACTATCTGCATTAGAAAAGAGTGGGTTGGAAGCCTACGAGCACGATGACTTTATACAAGTCGAGATGTCTTTGGGGGAAAAACAAGTGGTAGGACCTAGCATTGATAATTATCTAATATACCTAGGAGTGTGTATGACCAGGTTGAAGGTATACGTCACTTCTCTCGGGACGTATGACCTAATAATTGGAATGGATTGGTTAGAAGCTCATCGAGCTTTGGTATATTGTTTCGCAAAAAGGGTGCTTTGTGTCGACAATGAAGGAAGACCAGTAGAGATACACGGTGTACGGAGATGGGTGTCTCTATGATTTATCTCAACTATGAAGGTTAAGCAGTGCATGAGGATAGGGTTTCGAATGTATGTAGTGGAAGTAGTGAATGAAAGGAAGGGACCCTCCTTGGATCAATACCTGGTATTGTCAGAATTTAAGGATGTTTTTCCGAACGAGTTACCAGGGTTACCTCCTAAGAGGGAGCTTGATTTTACTATTGAGATAAAACCAGGTGTAGAACCAATTTCCAAGACTGTGTATCAGATGAAAGCGCCAGAACTTTGTGAGTTGCAAATGCAATTGAAAGAGCTACTGGACTTAGGGATAATAAGGCCCAGTGTCTCACCTTGGGGTGCACCAGTAATTTTTGTAAAGAAGAAAGATGGTTCCTTACGATTGTGTATAGATTACAGGGACTTGAACCCTACTACAGTGAAAAATAGGTACCCAATGCCGCAAATAGATGACCTCTTTGATCAAATGAAAGGAGTAGCGGTATTCTCAAAAATTGATTTGCGATTAGGGTATCACCAGTTAAGGATTAAGGAAGGCGATATTCCTAAAATTGCCTTTCGAACTCAGTTTGGACATTACAAGTTTGTCGTAGTACCTTCTGGATTAACCAATGCACCATCAGTATTCATGCTCCTCATGAATGGAGTATTCTGAAAGTACTTAGACTATTTGTACAAGTATTTCTATATGACATCCTCATTCATTCCAAGAATGAAAGAGAACATGAGGAACACTTGTGAGTGGTGTTGTCCTACCTTAGAGAGAACAAATTGTATGGGAAGTTGTCAAAGTGTTCCTTCTTCCAGAAAGAAATCCACTATTTAGGTAATATCATTTCCGATGAAGGAATCTCTGTGGACCTAGAAAAGGTAAAGGCCATTATGGAATGGCCAGTGTTGAAAAATACCCATAAGGTAAGAAGCTTCATGGGGCTAGTAGGTTATTATCAAAGATTTGTGGAAGGGTTCTCTAAAATAGAGAAACCCATCACCACCTTGCAGTGCAAGGGGCTCAGGTATGAATGGACAAGAGAATGTGATAGTGCATTCATCGATCATCGAGCTTAAGAGGTTACTAACTAGTGCACCAATTCTACAAGTGTCGGATATGGAAAATGACTTCACAGTCTACATGGATGCCTCGAACCAAGGGTTGGGGGCTGTGCTAATGCAGAATGGAGGAGTGATAGCTTATGCATCAAGGAATTTTAAGAAACACAAAGAGCTTTATGCTACTCATGATTTAGAGTTGGCAGCTGTAATGCTAGCTCTAAAACTTTGGAGGCACTATCTTGTGGGGCGAAAGTTTGAGCTCAAAATAGACCATCAAAGTTTAAAACATCTCTTCACTCAAAGGGATCTAAATGAAAGGCAAAGGCGATGGAGTGAGTTTATGAGTGAGTACGATTTTGGTATTTCATTCATCAAAGGAAAGGAAAATGTGGTCACAGATGCCTTGAGTAGGAGACCACGTGTCTTCTCCTTCGTACCTTTAAAAGTCAATCTGAGGGAATGTGTGTTGACGCAACTACATGGAGATAGTTGGTATTTAAAGGTTACTTCAAACCTCCAGAGTGGGAGGCAATTAGATCCAAAGTATGAAGGATATAGTCTGGAAGCAGACGGATTGTTAAGATATCGAGGAAGGATGTACGTCCCCGATGGTGGGAATATTCGAAGCATCATATTTAAGGAAGCCCATAGAGCACTTTATTGTGTGCATCCTGGTGTGAAGAAGATGTATGTAGACATGAGGGAGCTCTTCTTTTGGGTAGGTATGAAGTATGATGTAGTCCATTTCATCGCCAAGTGCCTAGAGTGTCAACAAGTGAAAGCCTACCACCACAACTCGGCAGGCCTCCTACAACCACATGATGTTCCTATGTCCAAATGAGAAGTCATTTCTATGGATTTTGTTGTGGGGTTGCCACTCACATCTCATAGAAACAATTCCATTCTTTTGATAGTCGATAAGTTAACCAAGAGTGCTCATTTTATTCTAGTTAGAGACACTTACGATGTCACTGATGTGGAACTTGTGTTTGTAAGTGAGGTTATCCGTTTGCACGGGATACCTAAGAAGATCATTTCAGATAGGGACTCCAGATTCACTTCTAGTTTTTGGACAAGTTTGCAGTCAGCGTTGGGGACTCAGTTGAACTTAATCACAGCTTATCATCCTGAAACAGATGGGAAAACTGAGAGAGTGTTGAAGGAAAATATCCCTGCGGACAGGTAGATCTCCACTTGAAAGATAAACCCTTAACTCTAAGACAGAAGGTGCTTAACATGGAAATTGACTTCCTTTTAGATCTACATAAACTAATGTGTGAGGAGGAAGGAGAAAAGAAGTACCTTTTTAATGTTGTTTGTCCCTGCACAGTCCGAGTTGAGCTTCAATCTTAAACTCCTCGATAAGCCCTGTAGACAAACAAAGATACAACCAGCTTCCTACTCTACTGAGATTAGCTCGAAAAAAATCTATCTACTAGAGACAAGTTCATGTGAGATCAAACACAGACTTGAAAGAAACAGGTCAAGCATATTTTATTAATGAGAACAACAAAGAGGAATACTTACAACCATAGATGTGAGTGCAACAACTTCATCAAGTTCTCCTTGTCCAGACCCTTTCTTAAATAGTCCACACATAGAATGTTGATGTTCCAAATGACATCTTCCTCATGAGATCATAAGTTAGATATCTCTAAAATCCTCTCTCTCATGTACTGTATGTTGCCTATGAGATCATAGGTTTCATACATCCAATATTTCCTATCTCCCTCCTCCATGGAAATCCCTCATTATATAGAATTTGGAGGCTTAACCATCATGGAGAGGATCTCTCATCAGATCCACTAAGAAAGGGATCTCTAAGATATTTAGGGAGAAAATATATCTTAAGGATTTTGGGGAGGAAATATCTCTCAAGGATTTTAAGGAGGAAATATTTCAACCATCCATGAGATCCTCCACCTACCCTAAAAAATAGGAAACCAAATGTGAGGTGGATTCTCACACTTCATTACTTTATTTTTCATGAATATTAATAATAATTCATGTGCACTTGATTCTCACACTTAATCAATTCCTTTTCCATGAATATTAATAATAATTCATGTGTACTTGGTATTTTGGTCTTCATGTAAAATATCCCTCCTCCACATTGACTAGGGATTGTGACATAGGCTATTCCATGGTGTCAAGGTGTATGAGACACTTATATGACACTTTACGACACTTAGGGAGAGGTACCTAGGTGTGAAAATTTCATGTGTAATAGAATGCCCCCTAAAATGTGAGGTCAGAAGAGAGAATGATGGTTGAAACACCTTACAAATCTTTAAAGCAAGGGTGTGGACTCGGAGAACCTGGTAGAAGCTGAAAACAACCATCAAACAAATGTTATGACATATTTCAAACCCAAGGTAGGCATACCTATGCTTGAGTGATAAAAGACTTGCAAAATATGGCTGCCATAAAATACATTGCAGATCCATAATTATATTGATAAAAGGTATAGCCACCGAAAATACAGTGTGGATCTATACTCCTATGACTTGAACTGATCGTAGCCATGAAGAATACACAGTGGATCTATGATATGACAAGACATAGCCACGACCAATACAAAGTGGATGTATGTAACAATATATGTGTCAATGTTCAAATAAGCCTCTATCGCAACCTGGGAAAAATACATACAAGAGTGACGACTCAACCCAGGGTCTTCTTACCGATCCCGATGTAGTATGAATCTAACCATGCGAATATATGTCCTGATGTTGAACATGGAAGAAACCACTTGATTACCGGTCAATGATGTAAACCGTTAACAAGCGCGAGGGAAAACATCATTGATGTCAATGATTCCCAAGGTACCTTAGTACATTCCAACGAATGTGAATAGATGAGCTAAAGCCGAAAATTCATGGAATCATCCAATCATAGGTCAATTATGTAAACCCACTATCGAATTCAAGGAGGCCTACCATTGAGGCATGCAAGTCCCAAGGTACTAACTAGTTTCTAAGTCTAGTCCCCGAATAATGTGTTGAAGTCGACAGGAATAGACTCGTCGCAGGAGGGCCTTGATGTATCCCCCATCAACGACACAAAATTGACACAGAGATGTAAATTGGTAGATCAAATGAACATGGAGTGACATGGGTATTGAAACAATATATTTGTGATGGACGAATCTCGAGGTGGATACTTCCCTTGAACACTGAGGCACAACAGTAGAAACATGACATGGACCAAAACATGATGATGCGGTGGATACTGTGACTTTCGTCGAGTGACCCAAAGGTGTAAGAAAAACTCAGAGGATTGGTTTGGTGTAGAGGTTCAATATATTAAAATGTGTGCAAAGACAAAGTGTCGTGTTCAAGGGCGACTCTAAGAGTTACTGGTAATGTTCTAAAAAATTGCTTGGCTTGCTTCCTTTAATTTTCCCCCCATCCAAATAGACAAGTACCTATTTTTAATTTAATGAGCTCGAGGAGGGTAACACATGCTCGATATAACTCACCTTCAGTAAGTTCCTCTTCCTTTGTTTAACGAACTGGAAGAAGTAAGAGTTTGGTCCCGTATGGGCCCTTCAATGCATGATTGTTTAATGAGTCCATAGAAGGTAAAATCGATAGTTTTTCATTTTTAGAGAGTCTTAAAATGACTTAAAGAAGACTCCAATGTTTTCCTTTTTCATAATGTTAGTCTTGCGAGGTAGAAAAAGAGATAAATTATCACTTGAAAGACGCCCTTTCAAACCTTTTAACGAGTGTGAAAGGAAGCAAGATCACTCAACAATCTTTTCACGTTTAGAGAGTTTAAAAAGATCTTAAAGACGACTCCAGGGGGTTCCTTTTTCGTATATCCATGCAGGTCCAAAAAAGAGATAAAAGTTTACCCAAATGCATTCTCATGTATTTACAAGCACGAGAAAGAACAAATACTAAGCTTGGTACTCTTCCCCCAGCTTGAAAGCTAATGGCTTGACTCCAGAATGATAATCAAAGGATGGAGACATGCCCCCCAAGCTTCAATTCATTCACCGACTTTGAGGTTGTCACCAATTTCTGTGCTAGATGGAGAAAAAGGATACAGGTGGATGAAATGAAGGTTCAAAAATGAGACCTAACGAAAGACTCGAATCGACATCTATGAGATCTAGTGAAAGAATCAACTCGAAGGGAAGTGTTTCATTTTTTAACGAGATTGACACAGGAAAAAAACTATGCTCAAGGTTCTGGGTTCAATCCCTAGATTGTTGTTTCATTTTTTAACGATCTTGCGATAGAGAGGAAAACTATGCTCAAAGTCATTGTTTCATTTGTTAACGAGCTTGCTACAGAGAGGAAAAACTATGCTCATGGCTCGAGCTTGATCATGTCTTCCAAGAGGATAATTCTCTGGAAGGACACCATGTCAAGGGACAAAAATCGGTCATGGCTTCCAAGAGATCTTCATTGGATGGAAGAAAAATTCTATGGAAGGAACACATGTCGAGGGTCTTGATAGGGGTAAGGAGATCAGGCTCCAATAGCCCTACCAAAGAGATCACCATGTCAACGACTGGGTCTAAATAATCAGAAGTTGAATTCATTGGAGACAACGCCACATAATTAACATGTGGTAGGGGTGATACTATATGCATATAAGAACCATTTAGGGAGGTAATCCAGTTAGGACCGATGAATGAAAGTTGATAAATAGTCACAATTCTTCCATCGTGAGGGAAAGATATCATGCCAAAAAAAGTGGATACAATAGCTTCCATGGCATAGACATAATCCCGCCCAAGGAATAAAGAAAAATCCAAGGGGTCTCAGACTACCATGACATCAATAAAGATTGTTTTCCCTCCCAAAGTTACTGGAAACTAAGGAAGGGTCCCTAAAGGTTGACTAGTTCTTCTGTTAAAAACTAACAAATTCTATGTAACCAGTGCAAGTTGAGGACAACCCAAAGTGTGCCAAGCAATAGAGGACAAAATACTAATAGACGCACCTTCATCTATCAGCATTTGAGGAACGTCCCGACCACAAACCCGTATTGTAATCTGGAAAGGAATGTGAGAGGGAAGACGAGGTCCAGTTAGTGCACCCCATTCAAAAAGGATAGCCTCATTACTTGGAGGGGGTTTCATGGGAGAAGGAGGAATGCCCCTCGACATGGTAGAGTCTGTATCAATGAGAAAAACATGGGTAGTATCGGGTTTACTCTCTAGAGGGAGAGTAGGATCGACCAATGGTGGACTTGGATCGACCAACGGTGGACTTGGATTGACCACTTTGTCACTCTTTGGATGAAGGGTGGGACTGACCGAGGAAGGGACTGGATCAGTCACTTTGGCACTCCTCAATGGAAGAGTGGGATTGACCGATGATGTAACTGGAGAAACCAATTTGGCACTCTTCGGATGAAGGGTGGGATTGACCGAGGAAGGGACTAGATCAGTCACTTTGACACTCCTCAAGGAAGGAGTGGGATCGATCGATGGCGGAACCGGATCGACCACTTTGGTTTCACCCTCTAACGGGAGAGTGGGATCGACCAAGGATGAAAATAGATTGACCACTTGGGTTACACTCTTTTGATGAAGAGTGGGGCTTATCGATGATGAAACTGGATCAACTACTTGGGTTTGTGGTTCAATCGAGGAGCAAACTAGATTGACCATCTGATCAACTGGACTAACCAGAGATGGAACTGGATTGACCAATCCATCAACTAAAGATGGGTTGGGGGAAAGATTATGATAACCTTTTGGAAGTTGAAGTTTTTCCAAAAGAGAAGAAGCCTCATCCATACGAGGACAAAGGTGAGAATAATGATCACCTTTACATAACATGCAAGGGAACTTGACAGTTTTCTTCTTCTTACTAACCTTAACATCACTATTTGACGGGGTATCATCAGCATGACTGACAGAGGCCGATGACACGGAGGACCACATTTCTAAGACCTTGATAAGACCGGGGCAATCCCTCAGAAAGTGGTCACCCTTACAAAGACTGCAAGGGAATTTGGGTTTCAAATTCTTCATTTTAATATTGTTGACCTCGTCAACACTCCCAGTACTATTAAAAGTCACTAGTTGCTTAGAGCCAACATCTAATGTTGTTGGGGATTTGGTCCTTTTCGGGTTCTTCTTCTTCTTCTCTTTCTATTTCTTCTTCTTCTGATCAACCTAGATACTTGCTTTAGAGATTTCACAAGGCGAAGAAGAAGAAATGGAAGGAGACTTAATGGGTGAAGAAGGCAAAAAGTTGACGTGAGGTTGATGTGTGGGTGTTGTACTAACATCTAAAGTATTAGGTGCAACTGAAACATTGGGAAGATTCAAGATCACCGGAGTGGGGAACAACCAAACTAGTAATCTGATAGTGAGTCCTGGAAGACTCAGTGTGGCAATATATGGAGGACCAAAGTTTCCAAAACAAGGAAAGGTGTAAGGTTCCCTGGGAGAAGGGGTTCCTCCATTGGTACTCTCAGAATTTGATTCCATTAATACTGACTCGACCTAAGGTACATTAAGTAAAACAAACAACACACGCTATGAATCTAAGAAGAAATCAATCAAACAAACCTTCCCATGATGAAACCACTAGTTGGTGATGAAATCCAACATCGCGAGATCAAAATAGGAAGGGGCGGGGATAGAGAGGGTGGATCAATTATGTTGGTGACCTGCTTAACGGACTTACGCCTTGGTGCAAGATTCCATGCAGTAATTGTGGATTTACCCTCCAAGGAGCCCAAGTGAGTTTGACCAACGTCTGTTCCAGGTACAGTGAGACTTCCCTTCATCGCCACCTTGTGTAAGACCCTAAAGATTGTGGCTACTAAGGTCACCAAATCGCAGTTATCCCCTGCGTGGGTACAGTCGACAGTCTAGTCTGAACGTAAGGGTAGGGTATCTAGCCCAAAATCAACTTGAAAGGCTTCCACTCAACATTGTGGGTATACCTTCAAGCGACCCCCAAAATACGATCCGACTACTACAATCAGTCAAACCATGAAGGGATAATCTCCATAGCTCTCCTGAGTGTGACCTTGTGCATAACCCATGTGTGAGAGGGGAATCCCAGAAAGTGTATACGACAATTGGATTTCACTCTCCCTACCTCAAGATACTAAGTTTGTTTGATAGCTTTGGAAAGTTATCCTTTCAACCTATTCCAAAGCCCTACACCATAAGCTAATGTAGGTTTTCCTAACAAAATGTAAAAAGTCTAATAAATTTTAGTTTAGTGTTGATTTTAATGGTTGTTGTTTACTCAGAGGTGTATGAGAGTGAAGACTGATGATATTATGACTCAGTTCCCAAAACATGCACAAGAAATGATAAGCAGTCTTTTCTTTCAATGAATGTCTATTTTAAGGGAAGGACAAGGATTTTCCTTTCACTTTCAAACACCAAGATGCAATGACCTCATGCAATAGTCCTCAATAAGGAATCCATTGCAATGCTAAAATGTTTATATGTGACTGTTAATCAGTAGATGTAAAGCTTCCTATGCTAATCGGACTTCAAGAGTTGTTAGATTTAAGCAATCTGGAAGTAAACTTCACATAAACCAAAAGACACCCTTGTTGTGATAAAACAAGAAATAGAAAACCAAAAACTCAAAAAGAAAGAAAGGTTTATAAAAGATGACCTCAAAGATCAAATGGAAATGATACAAAATATTTTTGAATCCCCTTACAAAGTTTTCACTCATTCAGACAAATGAGAAGAAAACGACAAATTGCCTCCAAATCGTGAAGGATAAATTGAAAAGTAAGGACAAATGTCAAAAAATCAAGCGAAAGAGGATAAATCCTTATAAAATAGGGTATTGAAGGCCAATACCAATATGGACTGAAAGTATGAGCCCCTGAGACAATGTAAAAAGCAGAAACTAAACCCAAAAAATTTAAAAATTAGAGGATTTTCACAAAAAAGAGGGGAGGGCTCTGGTGTTAGAGGCACCAAAGCATTATAATGCTCTGTCTAAGACCTGCAGGGAGATATGGTGCTCTGATAACAAGGGTAGGGGAGCGCTCTGCTTCAAAAAACTCAGGAAAAATTCAAGAAACTCAAAAATTCAAGAAAATTCAGCCAATCAGGGTGATCATGATGTCATAAAGAGGCAATCAAACCATTCTAAGAATACAAAAGTCAATATGGAGAAGATAAAATGAGTGGGAAAAGGGATAAGACAAGATCTGGGAGAGGAAAACCAAAACTGAAAGTTTTGATTACTCCCCAATGGAGTCGCCAATTTCTGTTGAAGGAAAATCTCCTCGCGGATAGGTAGAACTCCTCTTGAGAGCTAGACCCTTAACTCTAAGACAGAAGGTGCTTAACATGGACACTTACTTCCTTTTAGATATACATAAACTAATGTGTGAGGAGGAAGGAGAAAAGAAGTACCCTTTTAACGGTGTTTTTCCCTGCACAGTCCGAGTTGAGCTTCAATCTTAAACTCCTCGATAAGCCCTGTAGACAAACAAAGATACAACCAACTTCCTACTCTACTGAGATTAGCTCGAAACAAATCTATATACTAGAAACAAGTTCATGTGAGATCAAACATAGACTTGAAAGAAACAGGCCAAGCATATTATATAATGAGAACAACAATGAAGAATACTTACAACCATAGATGTGAGTGCAACAGCTTCATCAAGTTCTCATTGTCCAAACCCTTGCTTAAACAATCCACACACAGAATGTTGATGTTCCAAATGACATCTTCCTCATGAGATCATAAGTTAGATATCTCTAAACTCCTCTCTCTCCTGTAATATATGTTTCCTATGAGATCATAGGTTTCATACCTCCAATATTTCCTATCTCCCTCCTCCATGGAAATCCCTCATTATATAGAATTTGGAGGCTTAACCACCATGGAGAGGATCTCTCATCAAATCCACTAAGAAAATGATCTCTAAGATATTTAGGGAGAAAATATCTCTTATGTATTTTGGGGAGGAAATATCTCTCAAGGATTTTAAGGAGGAAATATTTCAACCATGCATGAGATCCTCCACCTTCCCTAAAAAATAGGAAACAAAATGTGAGGTGGATTCTCACACTTAATTACTTTATTTTTCATGAATATTAATATTAATTCATGTGCACTTGATTCTCACACTTAATCAATTCCTTTTCCATGAATATTAATAATAATTCATGTGTACTTGGTATTTTGGCCTTCATGTAAAATATCCCTCCTCCACATTGACTAGGGATTGTGACATAGGCTATTCCATGGTGTCAAGGTGTATGAGACACTTATATGACACTTTACGACACTTAGGGTGAGGTACCTAGGTGTGAAAATTTCATGTGTAACAGAGAGTAAATCAAGTCATGGAAGACATGCTTAGGATGTATGTCATGGATAATCAAACCCATTGGGAGAAGTACCTACCTTTGGTAGAGTTCGCCTACAATAACAGTTTTCATAGTTCCATTGGAATGCCACCCTACGAAGCTCTGTATGGAAGGCCATGAAGAATGCCGTTGAGTTGGGATAGATTAGAATATCAAGTAACAATTGGGCCAAAATTGATTCAAGAGATGGAGGAACAGGTGATTCAAATTAGGCAGAGACTAAAGGAAGCACAGGATAGACAGAAAATTTATATGAATGCACACAAGACTGATCAAAGTTATAAAGTGGGAGATCAAGTTTTCATTTGTATCAGGCCTAATAAGAGTACAATTTGGTTCGGGAAGGGGACAAAGTTGTCACCTCGATTTATAGGACCGTTCAAAATCCAAGAAAAAATTGGACTTGTTGCCTATCATCTCGTACTGCCACCCCACTTGCATAAAACTCATAATGTTTTTTATGTATCTGTTCTACGTCATCATGTTGTTGATGAATCACATAAACTAAATTGGAAGGAATTGTAGGTATCGGAAGTGGGAACCCTCACGGTAGAACCGTTATGCATATTGGACCGTAGAGTCCGAAAGCTCAGGAACCGTTTGGTAGACCAAGTTAAGGTCCAGTGGGACAAGTATAGTATAGGATCTGCTACTTGGGAAGATGTCGAGACGTTACGACGAGATTTTCCCTCAGTTTTTTGACCACCTCGAGAATGTGTTTCTCGAAGGTTGGGTGTATGTAACACCACCTTTTGACTTAGACAGCCAGGATTACCTAAGGCCTAAACACCTTTATTTTCTATTCACAACGAAACTATTAAATCATACACTTGAACTTTTAAGACATATGAACCTTTTTGAATGCTTAAATGTATTTGAATAATGATGGATATGATGCGATATATTGTGAGAATGTAAATTTTATGAATGTTTAAATGTTATTGATGATGATGGATATGATGCAATATATTGTGAGAATGTAAATTTTATGAATGATTAAATGCTATTTGAATGATGTTGGATATGATGCAATCTATTATGTGAATGAAAATTCTATGAATGGGTAATGTTAATTGAATTATGGGATATTATGAGATCTATTTCTAAATTGAAAACTTGATGTTAAATTTGTTGGTATGGGAATACCGAATTGAAATTTTAGTTATATACAATTACATGATAATAATGCATAGATGCGTATGAGTTTGTGTTATAGACTAATTTGCAGGTCATTGGGCTAAGAAATAGCCAAGGGATAATGATAATGAAAGTGGATGTCGTGACCATTGACCTAGAAACAATATGGTATGAATCTTTGTATGTGAAATCATATTGGTTTGGATGCATTGCTATGATATGTGGACCAGTGTAGGATTTTAGGTGGTGAGACTGCTCAAAACTGAATAGACGATTACAAAACTCCCAGCAACACGGTGCCACTGTATATTCCATTGTAGGGTGTGGACCTTAGTCATGTTAAGAGGGGTGGAGGCATTTCACACCGTGTATCCTCCAAAACCTGAAGTCATGGGAGGATGGTGTTAGCTCACGCTCCCCTAAACGTGTGATGATGACTGTCAGTTGCCTACTGGGAAAGCTTGGTCAAGATAGTGACACTTCCTCTTACAGGTTCTATTTGGAGTTAGGTCAATATAGTTGACACTCCAAGATAGTCCAGCAGAGGAAGGATAGGAATGGAAGATGGAAGTAAGTTAGGGAGGAAGGATGAGTAGAAA
>JZKD02S0066751.1:122097-146184 GCA_000966675.3 Picea glauca | reverse complement strand
TTATATCTCATATCATGGTTAAGACCCAACAAATGGTGTGTTGGTTATGGGATTTTTGTTAAGGCATGTAGCTTGGAGGTTGTTGGCACAAGGGCAGACCCAGGGTTCAATGCTACAACAACATACCAACAAAACCCTAAATACCAGCCCTTTCAGCAACACCTGCGAAGTAGATGAAGTCTCACCCAAGGTAGAGGCAGGGGTGGTTGCAGGTCTCAAGTGTATACAACCTTAGCTGGGACACAAATCTATGATTATAATACCTAGCAGAGCACTTAGCACTGACAGTTCATCAATATTCAACCACTATTCTACTGCGCAGATAAAACATAGCATCACATCACTCAATCAGATCTAATGTATTTAAGCACTTTATCATAAACATGTAGGTCATATATAGAAGATAAATCACTAAGCACATTCATATAGGTCATATCTAACATTCTTACACATCATTAGCACAAAGCATAAGCAGATTTATCTATCTCTATCAAAGCACTTAGCGAGAGAAGACATAAACACATCAAGACAAAACACAAAGTAGAACAACACAGTGTTTACATGGTTCACCCCCACCCTGGGGATATATCCACCAACTCTTCTTCTTTATTGTCTTTAGTCAATCGGTTACAAGCAGAGAGCCACCAAAACCTTACTCCGCCCAGGATAGGAGATCTGTGCACCTGACTAGATCCTCCTTCCTCGTGTTATAGCACAAATCCTTCCACAATCTATTGCAACCACTTGCACTTATCTCTGCAAGTCTCTCACAGTTATGCACAAAGCATTTACAAACCACAATTGCACATAGAATACACTTACAACTGACTAGCAACCTCTTCTTACATCGCCTAGATATCTATTTATGCATTAAAAAAGTGGGCCTAAGCATGGGTAAACCCATGGGCCGACATCATATTCCCGTTACATAAGTCCAAAAACCCAAAAATGACCCAAAAAGGGGCAAAGATCTTGTGATCTCCACTTTGTCTTGCATTCCTCCTTCGACAAGCTATCGAAGTCCCAAAATAGGTCAAACTTGATCAATATCCCTCAAAACTTGGTCAAGGGCCAACAGGCCCCCAACACTCACCTGTGACTCATCCTGAGTCACTCTGATCTGGGTAATTCTGCTTCAAAATCCTCGAGCTTGGCTTGAGCTGGTTGGACTTGCTACTGTGATACAACCTCTTGTTCAGCGAACTCCTAGATGACTGCATCGTTGACTGGTCCCTCTAGGCATTTTTCTGCTGCAGTGACAACCTGCTCTAGCTCTGCTCCTCGACTTTCAACCTATGTGAATAATTGGTAAGCCTTATCATGCACAGGTTGGAGCCTCTGAGTTACTTCCATAAATATTCTATGTATAGTATGGATCTTTTGCTGGATAGTGCACTGGTCTTGAGACCGCTTCATTCTTTCTATGACTAACAGGGATTTTAGCTGCTCCTGTAGTGTCTTGATGTGTTGCTTCACTTCTTGGAGCTGCGACTCCAGTGCCTGCAACTCGAGGTTCTTGGTTAGTTTCTCATATGTTTGGGCATTGCAGTTACTCAGTTGCTTGCACTCCATGGTAAGGGATGTTAGTCACTCAACTACCCTGTGAGCAGTTGCTTCTCTTAGGTCCCTTACGTCTTGTGGGGTTTCAGGCACAGTGCATAGCTCCAAGTCTGTTATGTGTTGTTGGAGCTGTTGGATGGCTTCTGTGAGCTGGTCTATCTGCTGTGTAACTCAATCTTCTGCCTTGATTTCTACAACTGTTATAGAGTGAAGTGCTCTGTTGACCTCTTCCTTCTCTTCAATATGCTCTGCTAGCAACTGTTCCTTTCCTTTCTATAGCTATGATTTTTCTTCATTGAAATTCACTTGGAGAGAAATCTTTTCCTATTCTGTAGCTCGATATTGTTTTACAAGTACTCCTTGTACTTGCATCAAATCTTGGGTGGTTTTGTCTGTTTTCTCTTGTGCTCGTCGAAGGCGAGCTTCGATTGTATCAGCGAGCCGGTGGAGTTGAGCTAGTTCATATCCCGGTTCTGGTGTTCCTAATGGCAAAGGCACAGTGGAAACTACACGACTGGACTGTAGTGCTTGCTACACCTCTTGGATCTCGACCTCAATTCGATTGTACATCTCCTCCTTCTTAGCTTCTTGCTTCTCTTCTATCTCCAGTGAAGCATTGTTTAAGGATGCTATAATGAAATCAAAATCACGAGGAGTGAGTGTAGTCTGCATCTTGGTCACAATGGGTTTCAGGTTCTTCTGGGAAGAAGGCTTCGTGGGGCAAACCTTCCTTTTCTTTGAGGGGTCCTCCTCATCTCTGGGTGTTGTGAGGGAAATCTCCTTACAGACTAGCAAATAGGGTTATACTTTGCATGCAGATATGACCAAGAGAAAATCTACTTTCTACCTTTGTCCCTAGACTTAAACCCCATTTTTTTTCAGTAAATACATGGTTAGACCAACATACCTTATTCCAGGTGTTCGATGTTGATCCCTCTTTACGTTTGATCACTTGTTAGCATTCCTCCTTCCAAAGCTGACCAATATACAAAACAAGAAACAAAACTATGCATGCATTTTACCTATAGACTAATGGGTTAGAGATTCAAACATATATTTAATTAATCTATGAAGAACTCATGAATTGGGACGGGAAAATCATTTCTTTATTACTTTGAATGAATCAACAACTTACAAAATGTCGAGACTGGCCACTGCTCTGTGAACCTGATCCTGGGCTCCTCTTCAAATATTCTCCAACTTCTTTGCTTTGTATCTCTTCTGGCACAAGGATGGTTAAAGGGTTGGGACAATGGGAATATGCAATTGGGCAGAGTTTCTTTGCTATTTTTTTCCTCCTCCAAATAGGACCACTAACCCTTCTTTTATAGGCTAGAAGAAGCTAGGTGTTTGGGCGAACCCTCGGCCATGCATGGCCGGAAGATTCAGTTAAATCACCCAAAGCTATGAGTTCCATCCACAACTTTCCTTTTTTCGTGCTTCTGAAGGTCCACGCGGGTTGTAGTGGGCCAGCTAGCGTGGACACTGTAGATCCACGCAGGCTGTAGTGGGTCAACTAGCGTGAAATTTTAAAAATGGAGTTTTTAGAAGAGTTGTTCAGTAGTTTTTTAGCAAAGAAGGAATCTAAGATGGCCTGATACCAGGTAAGCATGTATGGTGCAAATTAGGGTTATAAAATATGTCCCATAATGTGTGAGGTCAGAAGAGCATCTGATGGCCGAAATACATTACCAATCTTTATTGATGTGCCGAACAAGTGATCCCAAAAACTAGGAATCAGGAGGCGCCATCTGCAAAATAACAAATGACTCACTGAGGCAGGCATACCCATGCTCAGGATAGAATAAATGCATGGCTACCAATCAAATACACTATAGATCCATGTCATATAACTATGTAAAGTGTAGCCACAAATAGTACACAGCGGAGCTACATCTTGAAATCAAAAAGATATACATGTAGAGTATCCATCTTTGTAGAAGATGATAAGGCCTGATGGTTGGAGATGAGGGTTTCAAAGATCGAGAAACAACTTCAAAATATTCAAAACTCCGGTAGGAGTGTAATATGAGTGTACGAATTCACTACCCAGAGGTCTTCGACGACTCGTCGGTCATGGACTAGAGAATCTTAGTGATCAAATTGAAGGCTTCATTGATTCCAAACAAAGACTTGATTGGACGTTCAGGATGGCCAGGTATGAGGGCAAGAGAAAAATTGCAGAGGGGCTGACTCAAGCTTGGTAGAAACTTCCCTTGGACAACAGCAGGACAAATGATAAAACTTAGGCAGCATGGCATCAATCATACATTTACGAAGAAGGAGGCAATGCAAACTCTCCATATGTTTGGAAGAATAACCAAACGGAGGACGACACAACTCTATGTAGCGAGAACAACTTCCTAAGGTTGTATTACATCCCATAGTTTGACGTACAAATAGACAGATGTGCTTTATCCAAGGGCGACTCATTATGCTGCCAATAAAGAAAATACTTTTCCCTTCCTCTTTTTGGGGTATATTTGATTTTTTTTGTCTTTTTCAATGATTTTGGAAAAAGAATAAAAGAATGTTATGTTACAATGGAGGAATGAGTGTTACAAACATACAAGTTCAATGTGCAAGGACAAGACTGATGTTCAGAATAATGATACTCGGGAAAAATCCTTTGAGGGCCAAGGGTGTTAAGACGCAAAGGCAAAGTGCTACAAGGATTGCGTATAAGGTATGCTTTAGATGGTTCAGTTGGGAGCAACATGGAGTCGGTATTTAGACCAAATATGCAAGTATGCAAACGTGGTTAACAAAACAAACAATGGTAACATCCTTCGATGTAAGTTTAACGAGCCCAGAGAAGGTAAGCTCAGTGGTTTTTCATATTTAGAGAGTCTAAAAAAACATAAAAGGAGACTCCATTGGGGTACCTTTTTTGAAAGTAGTCTAGTTGGTTCAAAAAAGGGGTAAACTAGCACTGACAAGACGTCTTATACAAAACCATTTTTAACGAGTGTGATAAAGACAAGATCACTCGGCAATTTTTTCACTTTTAAGGAGTCTGAAAAAAGCTTAACTATGGACTCCGTTAGGAATGTTCTTCTGGACCATTTGAACGAGTGTGAAAGAATAAGGTCACTTGGCAATCTTTTCAATTTTAGGGAGTTTGAAAAGAGCTTAACTATGGACTCCATGGGGGTTCCTTTTTCATAAATTTAGTCCCTTAGGCCCGAAAAAGGGGTAAAATTATACCTGAGGGTACTCTTCTAGAGAACTGAAGTTCCATAGAGTATACCTTTGTTCGTACAGTTGACCGTCTGGACTGAAAAAGGGGTAAACTACCACTGGACAGACGTGACTTCAAGTTTCAGTTTAACGAGTGTGACAGGCCACAAGATCGCTCGACAATCTTTTCATGTTTAGAGGGTCTGAAAAAGGCTTAAAAGAAGACCCGTAGAGGTTACTTTTGTCAATTAATCTGGATGAGATCGAAAATCATAAATGCAGTCTCACCAAATGTTTCTTTCAGATCTCAAAGTGAGCTTAAAAAACAACAAAGTTAGCTCATGATCGACTCTTTGTGGGTCGATGCCTGACATCTCCTCGAGGGAGCAGTTAGCTCTAACGAAAACATTCTCCATGACACCAGGGTTTCGAGAGATATTGATCGGTATGGTTTCAGCGATAGTTTCCATATTACCCTCAGCATAAACCTCGTGTGTAGATAAGGGATTAATAGGACAAGACCAATGTCTCGTCATAGTCATGGTGAATTCTCCTGCTTCGATTCGGCTTAACGCCGGGAGGAAATATGATCTGTGATGAAGATCCTCCCAAGGTTTGTTCAGACTAGTCATTGCTTCGATTATTGCTTTGTCAGAAGGAAAGACTAAGTCTAATGAATCAGTGTTAACGAGAGAACCTTGAGCCCAAATAGGCTCTAGAAGCGAATCAAACTCTTGTGCAAGAGTTGAATCTGTATTGGCTGAAGTTTGCTGGACTAAAGAGTACGCTACTTCAGCTGTGGACAAGGGCATGGACATGCCTGAGTTCCCTTTCCCATCCATCGTGGCCGATGGGGAAGGAAGTATCCACGGATCAGTGAAGTAAGTCATGTGGAACGATGAAACTTGAAAAATCTCAACCTTATGGTGATTGGATATAAACTTGATATCACCTTGAGGGGGCGGGTAGTCGAAGGTACCCATCAAATATGGGCACAAACCAACCCCTACGTTGACTATGCCATGTTGAGGATTATCAATCATTGGGACCGTGGAGGCCCCCAATGAAGGGTCAAGTCTGGAGAAAGACAATTGATCAATGGTCACAATCCGACCCTTGTGTGGAAACAACAAGACTCGAAAAACTATAGCAACCATGAATTGCATGGCATAAGTCCAACTCCTTCCTAACAAAAGTTTATAGTCAAGGGGGGCATCGAATACTTCCACCTTGACGCACACGGTCTTCCCTCCTAACTGCACGGGGAAAGAAGGAATGATACCGTGTGGTCGGAATGAACAACCATCAAAAGAAGTGAGGAGAGTAGGCAACGAAGACAAAATGGGCTAGTCGATGGCCTTCCAGCATGCCAACGACATAACGCATGTTGAGGTGCCCTCATCAACCGCCATGCGGAAGATATTCTGAGTAAAAATTTTCGTGGTATAAGCCACTACTATCTGAAATGCTACGTGGTAAGGCAGATGAGGTTTTAAGTCGGTTGTATCTAGCATAACTGTACCCGGATTACAAGTCTCATTAGATCCTAAAGCAGTTAACAAGGCTTTCCTATGGGAAGGGCATCTTTGGAGGACCTCCAAAGTGGACATTGCATAAGGGGTTTGTGATAAATCTTCCACCACAGAGTAGTGCTGAGCGGCCCTTGCGTTTGGGTTATGAGAAGCATTTTTGAATGCACCTTTGGGTATGCGTGCCATTGTTTTTCCCAATGTATTCTCAATCTGTAGAGGAAGAGATGGGAGTTCGGCTTCTTTTCCCTTCTCAAAATTGCTTGGTTTACCATAGTCATGCGCTCTAATCGATATGAAAGCATCACCTTTCACCATATGTACATTCACAGATGTGGGGTTGTTCGAAGATGAAGGGGGTGTTTGAGTGCCCCCTTCCGTGCTTGTATAGGCTTGAGTTAGATTTTGACCATGTTGGAATGGATTGGTTCACACGGCAGGCTGTTGCTGTGTCACAAACTTTTGGGCCTCTGCAAGCCGAGGACATAAGTGGGTCGGGTGGTCTTCCATGCACAATTTGCATGGATACCTCGCCTTTCGTTTTTCAGTGTTGCCCTCGCCAGCATTATCGGTGGGTTTCTTATCTCCCTTACCCTTCTTTAGTTGTTTTTTCATTCCTTCAGGCTGCTGGGTGGCCTTTGGATTAGTCGATTGCACTGTGTGTACATATGACGTTTTGGTAGGGGGAACAGCCAAGGCAGTAGTTTGGTTGGCCGACGTGTGTTGTATAGACAACTATTGCAATTGTTTCATTAGTTTCTTAGCGGGCTTTGTTTGTGTTGAACCAACAATACCATCAGCATGTGGTCTAGCTCTCTATCTGGTTTTATCAAGTATTGAGTGTGGTGCATCTGGTAAGATCTCATATAAAAGACCCGACTAAGAATAGATTAGATTAAGATGTTGAGCTCTCATGATGGCATCTTCTTCATAAAAAACCCTTGACGTCGTGACATCTTTGGATAACTGTGGGAGCAAAGACTTAAGGAACCATTCTAGCAGGAATGTTGGTGGGACTGATACCTTAATTAAACTCTTCCTTCGTCACCATTCTCAAATGTGATCAGAGATATGGTCTGCTTTTTTCTATGAGAAATTGGCCAACAATTCTATACCAGCATCGTATCTTACTGGTAATTGGAAATGGTTTAGGAAATCCATAGCCGATTTACCGAAGGAAGAGTATCTTGAGCGATCAAGCTCAATGTACCATTTCACGGCACTCCCAATGAGAGTGCGTTGAAACAGTTGCAATTGTATGGACTCATCTTTTAACAAGTTGGATGAGCACAAAAGATGAAAAGTAATCACATGATCACCTGGATCTTTGTTAGGCTTAGCCTCGAACTTTGGTATGTCCAAATGAAACTTCGTCGGCATAGGAGGCCAATGTGGATCGTGACAAATAGGGTCATTCAAAAACCGTGTCAAGTCTGGCAAATGCAAGGTTGCCAGGAAAGGTAGTTTGGGCTGTTGGTGATAACCGGGAAAAAAGGGGCCTGGAGTTTGACTGGCACTAGGTTGCTAGGAAAATTTCGGCTGCTGGCCTAGGTTCTGGTTAAAACCATGGCCATGACCAGCATACAGATTTTGCATATGAGGAGACATCGTCGGCTGATTCCCAAAATAGGACATAGATGGTTGGACATGCATGACATTTGGAGGACTTTGGGAAGGGTTGTCCCATGTCGGTCCTGGAGGGATAGGCATGGTTTGTTGTCCGGGGTTCCATTGATTGTGAGAAGAATTACCCCAAACCGACATTCCTGACAAGGGAACCGATCCCTACCAAGAATTCCAAGGTCCTGATGTGGAAGAAGTTCTTGGGTGTGCCCCTTGTGTAGGAATAGTACCCTGCACAGGAATAGATTGTCTGAAACCGAGGTTGCCCCTAGTTGGGAAAGCAGCGGATGAGAAAGTATTGTTACCAAACGCACCGAACAAAGAGAACGGTGTCGACCCGACCGACATATTATGAGAAGGTGGTCCTTGACTCCCTACTCCAAATAAACCATGGTGTGCAGGCAGCCCGGTGGATGGCTGGTGTGTGCCACTGAGTAAAGGGGATGAAGGGGGTATATGACCTCCTCCATAAGGGAAAGAATTAAAAGGAGCGGAAGTTCCCCCCATGTGACCTTGCAGAGGAGCATTAGAGCTCCTTGCCCCTGGACCTAAAGTTTTTGGAGTGGAGAAGGAAAGTACAGGACTTGTACTTGAAATAGGCATCCCATATGAAAACGAAGGGCCTGTCACACTTGGTGTGAAAGGGTTTGTGGCCACCACCGAAGACAGTATCGGGCCATTGTGCGAGGTAGAGGTGGTCAAAACCATAGTGGTTCAGACTGGTGATGGTGGGTTAGGAGGTGAAAACACTCCCGTGGTGACAACCGTAGTGGGAATTGAAGAATTCCCAGAAGGAGTAACAACATTTGTTTCCATTGCTGTGTGTGACACTGTCTGGCGCTCCTAAAATTGAATTGGTATGATGAAAAGTGCCAAGAAATCAGTGGTTGGGGTTTCAACCGCGCCAGGAGATTTCACTCCAAGGTCCAAAATGATCGATTCCTCCAAATGTTGGGCGGGCACAATTTCTTGTGACCAAGTCACTTCAAAAGACCCTTGTTGGTCTAGCTTTTGCCTTAGTGGTGGCAGGGGTGGCTCCAGTGTAACCAGTGGCAGGCCAAGAAGCCTTCGTGACCGGCGGAGATCGTGATCCTCCACTGTGTGAGAAGATCAAATACATGCCAGGGTAGTCTAACCATTCAAAAACAATCACACACTAAAAAGTTCCTATAAGATAAGACAGACAAACACTAACTAATTGGAAGAACGGTTACAACAACCAACACTAGAGAAACTTACCTGTGCAAGTGCAACTCGAATACAAAAGCACCCTCCAGGTATACTCTACAATGCATGGCCCGATGTCTGTCCTAGGTACCGTGGTATACCCCCACATTCACCTGTGTGTGTCCCTAAAAAATATAGGCAACTAGGTTTCCAGCGCGCGAACAGTCACCAGGCGAGTACAGTCAAAAGTCAGGTAGACCACAATGAGCAGGGTATCAAGCCTAAAACCTATCAAGGGTATCGAGATAAAGTTGTCTTGAAGACAACTGAGGACCTCGAATGGATTTGAGACCCATGAAGCTCCGTGGAAAATGCAATCGACGGAATCCCAAGACAAGCCCTCTATATGTGTTCTCCACTATGATTGGTCCATCTTTGGAGGGGTTATCTCCTCTACCTTTCCGCACGCGACCTCGTGTTTATCCCCTGTGTTAGAGGGGGGTCCTGGATAACTTTCACGATACTAGACTTTAACACTCACTAACTCAGACTCCAATGTTTGATCTAATGGCCTTGAAGAGTTTCCTCTCCAACCTAATTCAAGGCCCTAATCCTAAACTAGTTGATTGACCCTATAACATAAAAGTCTAATGAATTTTAGATTTAGCATTAATTTATGGCTTGTCTTATATCAAAGGTAATGAAAGTGAAACTAGTGATGTTTTAAAGACGAAAGTAAAAATGAAAAGAAAGTTGAAAAAAAAAACCTTCACTTTACGCAAATTCTAGACAACTTTTCAAATTTGAAATTTTTTTCTAAGATCTTTGAAAAGCAAACTCAAAAAATTTCACTCGACTACGAGCTACTTATGATCTAAGTAAACTGCAAAGAACTTATGAAAGCAAAGACTTTTCACTGGTTACCTAATGCAAAACAACACTTTTCAACCAAGAAAAGAAATAAAGTATTTTTTTTATTTGAATGCTTACAAAGCAAAAAGCAAAAATATCAAACAAGTCAAAAACCAAGAAAACAAATTATGGCCTAAATGCAGATCACAAAGAATCACCTCAAAAAATCACAAATTAGCAACGTAACAAAGGACTCTCACACTTGTCTAGAAAACCTTATAAAGGAAACATTTTCATGAAAACTTCTAACTGAAAACAAAAACTATGGCTGAGATCAAACCTAAGCTATTGACTGTTATAACAGAGATTCAAGATCCTGAGAGGTATAACTCTTGTCAAGGGAAAGGATGACTACCTCTCCTTCAACAAATGATACCCTTCACAAGCACACTCTTGAAAGTTCAATAGCAAGTGTGTGCACACGAGCTGTATAGTGTCAGAGGGCATGTACACGTGTGTTGGCCTTATATAGGCCGCGTGTACCTCTAAAACTCTAGAAAAAGAAAAAACAAACAATCCAAGCCAGGTAGAGACCACTGATACTAAGAACCAGGATCTCTTGAAGGCTCAGACACTTTTCGTTTTAACAGAAAAAGAGAAACCAATGCAAGGAAAACAACAACGTAAAACAAACCAATCTGAAATGACACCTAAGCTATAGACTGAAATCAACCAAGACTTAGAAGGAGTTCCAGAAAACCCCTGAGAATGACTGATTTTGACAGGGAAAGAGGATGACTACCTCAAAAAATAATTTCTGGAAGACTACATGCTACTGTTACCTCCTCAACTAGTGTGTACATGCTGGCTGTAAGGGAGTAGGGCATGGGTACACACGTGCAGACCTTCTACAGGCCGCGTGTACCTCTATGGGTCTTGATAAAAAAAAAATACAGTCAAGCAAAGAATAAGAGATGACTGGTATGGAAGACCAGAATCTCTATTCAACTCAGACTGTGTAGAAACTTTAAAAACATGAAAGAAAGCCAATTTTTAAAACTACCCAAAATAAATACTCCAAGGAACCCTAGAGACTTCCCCAGTACGTTCACCAATTTTGTTGTGAGGGAAATCTCCTTACAAACTAGAAAATAGGGTTATACTTTGCATGTAGATATGACCAAGAGAAAATCTACTTTCTACCTTCGTCCCCAGACTTAAACCCCATTTCTTTTTAGTAAATACATGGTTAGACCAACATACCTTGTTCTAGGCATTCAATGTTGATCCCTCTTTATGCTTGATCACTTGTTAGCAGTCCTCCTTCCAAAGATGAATTGTATACAAAAAAAGCAACAAAACTACGCATGCATTTTACCTATAGACTAATGGGTTAGAGAGTCAAACATATATTTAATTAATCTATGAAGAAATCATGAATTGGGACAGGAAAATCATTTCTTTATTACTTTGAATGAATCAACAACTTACAAAATGTCAAGACCGGCTACCACTCTGCGAACCTGATCTTGGGCTCCTCTTCAACTGTCCTCCAACTTCTTTGCTTTGTATCTCTTCTAGCACAAGGATGGCTAAAGGGTTGGGACAATGGGAATATGCAATTGGGCAGAGTTTCTTTGCTATTTTTTTCCTCCTCCAAATAGGACCCCTAACCCTTCTTTTATAGGCTAGAAGAAGTTAGTTATTTGGGTGAACCCTCGGCCATGCATGGATGAAAGATTCAGTTAACTCACCCAAAGCTATGAGTTCCATCCACAAATTTCCTTTTTTCGTGCTTCTGAAGGTCCACGCAAGCTGTAGTGGGCCAGCTTGCATGGACATTGTAGATCCACGCAGGCTGTAGTGGGTCAACTAGCGTGGACTTTTAAAAATGGATTTTTTAGAAGAGTTGTTTAGTAGTGTTTTAGCAAAGAGGGAATATGAGATGGCCTGATGCCAGGTAAGCATGTATGGTGCAAATTAGGGTTATAACACTGGGCGGTGTTACTTTTACTTTCTTCTGTTCTTCTTCTATGCCATCTATCTCTTCACCATCACCCCCTTGCTCTGGTGATATGGAAGCAGTTTTCACTGAGGCACTGCTTAAATATTGTACTTCTTTGGTCTTCTTTGTCTTGTTGGGTCCAGGTGTATCCTACATAGTTTCTGGGCTGTCGATGTTGGATATCTCTATAGGGTGTGCTGGAATAAGGAGGTCCACCGACTAGTCCTTAGTGATCTCTTCCAGGTCCTCCTCTGTTAGCTTGTAGTAGGATTGAAGTTGTTGCTTGTGTTTGTCGGCTCACACTGTGATGTAAATAAAATGTCGATCAGCATTGAACTTCATCAAAGGCCAGAACCTGCGTAGAGTGTTCAAAGTCATGCGAGGCTTGGAATGTATGGCTATCTTCAGCTGATTGTAGTATGCATGGAACATGACATTTGACTTCCATTGCTTATTCGTGTCGCTTGAATACCACAATGTACTGAACTTCACAGCCTGTGGTTCAAAAGGCTTGATGTCTGGGAAGGTCGCACCTTTCGGCATCTCCTAGGCAATAAAAGATATAAGTATCAAGATCCATCTAAAATAAAATTCATATCCTTGATCCTGTTCTTCTCTACAATCGAGTTCCAACTGGTTCACCAGGTACTTTGCCCAGTTCATCTGAAGGCCTTCCGCGCACTTCCCTGCGAGGTCGACTACAAAACCAGTGACTTGGGTAGGTCAGTTATTTCTTACTAAATTCTCTGCAATCAACTGACAGGCAAGGCTGTTATCAGATAAATTGGTAGGTGCAGACACTAACTGATCTCCCTAGATCCACCTAGATCTAGAACAAAACACACCATAACATGACACTTTCCTTAAGTTTTAAATATTGAATTTACTAACTAAAGAGGGATAGGTGACATACCATTTAAACATCACTTCCTCTTGTTGTTACCATCCTAGCTTCATTCCAATGCTCATACAATGATGAACCTGAAAAAGAACGCAACCAACCAAAGTGATAGTAATAGCATAAACTCAATATAAACCTATGTATGTGATCAAGGAATCATACAATAAAACACAACAAGATTTATAGGAAAGAATCATATTATTGTATCATATTAAATGTGAAAGAGAGATTACAACCATGGCCTTGATGTTGTAAGGTCCCTTCCAAATTTCCTTCATTCCCCACACACTTCTTTCTCTAAGGATTTTGAGACCATGGATTTGATAGCTACTCACACTCTATCTTGACAAAGAAAATCTCAAAGCCACTGTAAGCAAGCTAACAATCCCAAGCCAAAAACAACTAACCTTCTCCATGAGAGCTCCTCTCCTTATATAAGCTGAAGAGGATAAGGTGAGGAGGTTAGGATGATCCCAATAAATCATGAAAGCAAGTAATATCCAAACCATTCGGATGCCACCTCACCATGGAATTTTCTCCTTATAGAAACATCGAGAAGATGCTCATTTTTCCCACGTATGAGCATTCTCGCACCCTACCTATAGAGTAGACTGCAAACTCCTCATGACCTAGCTATGATGTAGCTTGCGAGAATCAAGAATTCTCACACCTTGGCTATAATACAGCATGTGAACTTCCTCTTTAATAAGGTTTTTACAAAGGAGAATGCAACTTCTTTTCTCAGGAAAAGTTCTTCTCCCTTCTTTCTTCAGGAACTCAAGCCACTGACCCTTCTAAAGGCAACAGATAGGTTTACATCATTAACATTCATAGGGATTATGAAAATAATGTGTAACAGAGGCGCATTGCGCCACTCTGGATAGAAGCTACCTTGTAGCCTCATGTTCCTTTCACAACATAATCGTAAGTTTCTTTGATCCTTTGTGCTAAAGCGCGATCCATGGTTTTTCCTAGGTAAAACTCCTATGGATCAGGTCCTTGCATACTCAATCCTATGATTTGATTGATCAACATCGGATCAAAAGTGATACAGAGGTTTAGCCACAAATAACTGCCATGGTAACAAGAAAGCAACAACTTGACACACACATTGACTTCCTGGTGTCGTTTGAAGTGTAAGATCTTCACGACGTTCAACAGGGTGAACTACGCGAGGTTATGGGTCAATGAATGAGGGATGATATTCAAGTTCTTCCATTTTGTTCTGGTCAGGTACTTATGTGGGGCAAGCATTTTATAGACCTTTTGTTCACCGAGGTTGAAATCGATAAATTTCAACGCTGCAATCTTATCTTGGTCTACTTGAACTGCTCATATCCCCTTCGGGAGGTACGCTGTAGCCAAGGTGTATTCAAAATATCTGGGTACATTGTCTCGATTCACTACGCCACTCAGAGGTGGTACATACACGAGTAGTATGGTCAGTATGAGCTTTTCATTCACTAAGTCATCCCTGTGCTTAGTTCAATTTTCATCTGCTAGCCAGAATGGTCCGGCTCCACGAGTAGTCAACAGAGATTCTTTCACTGTTCTGGTGGATGAAGCTTGGACCCCTACATATAATCCTCTCTCCGACATGACTCTTTCAGTCATGAGTTCGAGGAGTAATTCCGTCACAGATTCTTCGACTGTGTTAATCTCGTCGGAGCAACTTAGATACAACAAATTAGACACAACAATAGGATAGAAGGCAATAACACAATAAACACTGGGTAAAATCAACAAATCTGTGGGCTCAAACTCTCAGTTAGCAAAAGTGTTCTCAGTGCATGGCGCAATGGGATAAATAGGTAACTCGGTAACAAATCACTTGCAATAGGCATGAAGCCTTCATTAACTCTATTATGTTCATTACAGTGCGGTCCAATGGTCTGTTGGTGAGCTATAAATTCCTTTTTACCCATTCGGTGCATCAGTCGAATGGATATATTGTTCCCAACGGCTATATTGCTTTGCCATGGTGAAGTTCCATGTGATGTTATTCTGATATCTCGGCGAAGCTCCAATTTGGAAAATTTTCCTTCTGTGAGGTTCCCTTTGGATCCTTTTGCAACTTTTCGTTATTATCTCTCTTCTTACTTAGTTTTCTAGCCTTCTTTCCAATGAGCTTCGTCTTGGTATGCCTTTTTCCATTTTGATTCTTATCTTCTTTTGACATAGTTACTTCGCGTTGTTGAGATTCTTTCTGATGATTCAAGGGTAATACTTGTTTTTTATCTGGGATAGGTACTTTAGTCTTCTATGGGTCCTCTAATGTTCTTGCAACTTCGACATCCAGTTCTCTGGTGTTAAGTAGCTTCGATCTGTTCTCCTATTCCTCAATCAAGTGTGCGATCCTTCTAGTCATGAAATATTTTAACTCTTGTTTCGTCTGCTCTAGAACTTCTTACTTCTTTCATCTGGCTTGATCTTTGTTAATCCAAGGTTTTCCTAGTAACATAGTAAATGGGGCGTTGTCCTCAATAAATTTAATAATCTTAAAATATCTTGCTTTTGAAGTTCCATTGGCATTCATAGGTATCTGAGCGAGCCTCCCACATAGGTTTATCAGCATCCCTCTGAATAACCCTATTCCTCCCAAGGAAGGAGTCATAGCAGGCTTCCCTAAAAGTTCCCAAGTTGTTTCTTTCATGATATTCACCTGTGTTTCCTCATCTAGAACACAGTGAATGTCAAAGTCTCTTATTCTTGCTTCAATGCATTCTTTTTCTTGGAAGATCTCTGATAAGCTGATATGTCGGTGGTCATTCAGGGTTTCATTCATCTATAGAAATACTTTCTCTGATTATTTCTGGGATTCTGCCATTGTTATAACCCTAAATTGCACCACACATGCTTACCTAGCATCAGGCCAACTCATATCCCTTCCTTGCCAAAACTATGCTGAACAAACTCTTAAAAATTCTCTTAGGTAAAGGAAAAAGCACCCTAACCCACTACTGCACGTGTGTGAACATTGGCAGGCCTTCTACAACCCACGTTTACCTAACAAAACACAAAAATAGGAAAGTTGTCGACAGGACAAAAAGCTATGGGTCAGTTAACTGAAACTCCCGACCATGCATGGCCGAGGGTTCGTCCAAAACCCTAGCTCCTTCTAGCCTATAAAAGAAGGGGTAGGGGTACTATTTGGAAAGGAAAAATTATAGCGAAGAAACTCTGCCCATTTGCCAAATCCATTGTCCCAACCCTTTAGACTTTCCTCAAGCCAAAGGAGAATTAAAGCAAAGCAGTTGGAGGACAAAGAAGAGGAGGATCCTAGGATCAGGATCAAGGAGCGATGGCCGATCTCGACTACTATTTGTAAGTTGATTCATTTTGAAGATAATAAAAGAATACTTTTCCCATCCCAAATGCATGAGTTATATGTGGTTTGTGTAATTTATGCTTAATTTCTAACCCTCAAGTATAAAAGTAGCATGCATGTGTAGTTGTTTGTTTTGATTGCAGGATTACTTTGGAAGGAGCAGCGCAAGCAAGCACTCAAAAGCGCAATGGAGGATCTACACCAAACATCAGTAAAAAGGGTTAGTAGTTCCTTTCCATGTATGTATCGTGAAAGAGGGGTTTAAGTTTTGGGTGGTAGGTTAAAAGGTCATTTCTTTAAGGTCAAAATCTGCATGCAAGCCTAACCCTAGCTTGCTAGTCCAGAGGGTATTATTTCCCAACAACAGAATTGGCGACTCCACTGGGGATTTTACTCTTTAGGGTTTCCGGATTTGGTTGAGTTTTTGGGTAGTTTAAGAGATTAGATTTTCTATTTCTTTGCCTATATTTTTTCTGTAAGGCCTGAGCTAGCAGTGAACCTAGTTCTTCATACCAGTTTTCCCTGACTATTGATTGACAGCAATTTTCGGGACACACAGAGGTACACGCAGCCTACAGAAGGCCTGCACGCATGTAACCCGCGCCCTAATATCTTGCAGCCCGCATGTGAACGCTAGCTGTAGAGGTTTCGGTAGTGTGTAGGAGTTAGAAAGGTTGAGAGGCAGTCCTCCTCTTCCCTGTTAGAATTATACATTCTTAGGGGGCTTTCTAGATCCTGTCTGAGTCTTGCTAGTTCAAAGTCTTGTCTCAGTTTGCTTTATTGCATTTTGTTATTCCTTGCAATTATTTTTCTTTTCTGTTAAGAAGAAGAATCCAAGCCTTCAAGAGACCCTTCTTATCAATACCAGAGGCCTCTTCCTGGTCTAGTCTGCCTGTGTTTATTTTTGTCTTGTGGTTTATACATACATGCGGCCTGTGCAAGTGCAGCCCATGGGTACACGTGCTCTGTTGTAGTTCAACACGCGTTTGAATGCGTGCTGTTTCAGTGACAGAGGTGTGCTTGACAGGTTTCTTTTCAATCAAGGTGGGGCATTCATCCCCTCCTATGGTGAGAAGTGTTCCTCTCAGGTGTTTGAGCTCAGGGTTGAACAGTCAGTAGGTTAGGGCCTCTTACCCTTAGCCTGTTTTTCCTTAGTTGATAGTTGATAGAAAAGATAAAAAGAAAATTTTGTTTTATGGTTTTTAGACAAGCGTAAGAGTCTATGCTTTCTTGATTGTCATTGTGTATCTTTTCTCTGATTCCTTGCGATCTGCGCTTTAAGCCATAATTTTGTTTTGATTTCTTGGTTTTGTGCTTGTCTGCATTTTCCCTTTGTTGCTTCATTTAGCACTTAAATAAAAAAATATATATTTCTTTTTCATTTTCTTCTTTATTGGAAGATTGTGTTTCTACATCAATAGCTAGGAAGAAGTCTTTTGGTAAGAAGTTTTTGCAGTGCATTTAGAGCATAAGTAGCTCGTAGTCGAGCGAAATTACTTTATGTTTGCTGCATGAAATATTAGAAAAATTGAAAAGAAAAGAAGTCTTTCTTGTGTGAAAAGTTGTTGATTTTTGCATTTAGTAAAAGCATTTTGTTTCCATCTTTTTTCATTTGTTTTTGCTTTGAGTCTTTACACATCATCAGTTTCACCTTCATACCCATGATGTAAAAAATCCCATAAAAGCAATGCTAATTTAAAATCTATTAGACGTTTTGTTTGTAGGGTTCACAAACTAGTTCAGGACTAGGGCCTTGGATTAGGTTGGAGAGGAAACTCTCCAAGGCCATTCAAAACAAACATTGGAGTCTGTGATAGGGAGTGTAGAAGTCTAGTTTCATGGAAGTTATTCAGGACCCCCCTCTAACACATGGGATAAACACGAGGTCACGTAAGGAAAGGTAGCAGAGATAACCCCTCCAAAGTCGGACCGAGCGTAGTGGAGAACACATATCGAGGGCTTGTTTTGGGATTCCGTCATTTGCATTTGCCACGGGGCTTCGTGGGTCTCGAATCCGTTCAAGGTCCTCAGTTGTCTTTCATACCATTTTCTATCGATACCCTTGAAAGGTTTCGGGCTTGATACCCTGCTCATTGTGGTCTACCCGACTGCCGACTGTACCCGCCTGGTGACTGTTCGCGTGCTGGCAAACTAGTTGCCAATCTTTTTTAGGGACATACACAGGTGAATGTGGGGGTATGCCATAGTACCTAGGACAGACATCGGGCCACACTTTGCAGAGTATACTCGGAGGGTGCTTCCATTTTCGAGTTGCACTTGCACCGGTAAGTTGCTCTAGTGTTGGTTGTTGTAACTGTTCTTCAAAATAGTTAGTGATTGCTTGTCTTATCTCTTAGGGGCTTCTTTTTGAGTGTGTGTTACTGTTTGAACGTGTAGAATACCTTAGTGTGTCTTGGATCTTCTCACACAGTGGAGGATCCCGAGCTCCGTCGGTCACGAAGGCTTCAGGGCCTGCCACTGGTTATACTGGAGCCACCCCCACCACCGCTAAGGTGGAAGCTAGACCAACAAGGGTCTTTCGAGGCAACCAGGTTACAACCCATTGTGCCCGAACAACTCTCGGAGGAATAAACCGCCAATCTTGGTTCGGTTGAAACCCCAAACACTGATATCTGGACACCAGTTATTGTACCAGTCCAATTTACCAAACTCCTATCAGTACATCACACATCTATGGAAACAAACGCTGTTACTTCCTCTGGGAATTCTTCCATTCCCACCACCGTTGCTACCATAGGAGAAGCATCTCCTAACTTGCCATCATCGGTCCGGGCCACCATGGTCTCGGCCACAACTACGTCACACAGTGGACCGATCCCATCTATCGCGGCAGCCACAAATCCATTTACACCTAGTGCGACAGGCCCTCCGTTCTCACACGATATGCCTAGTTCAGGCACAAGTCCTGCACTCACTCACTCCACTTTACAGACTTTGGGTCTACGGGCAGGGAGCTCTAACACTCTTCTGCAAGGTCAACTTGGGGGCATTCCTGTCCCTTTTAATGACTTTCCTTATGCTGGAGGTCATATCTCTCCTTCGTCCCCTTCGCTTGGTGATCTGCATCAGCAGTCTGCCGGGCGGCCTACACACACGAGTTCATTTGGAGTCGGGAGTCAAGGAACACCTGCGCACACTATGCCAGTAAGTTCATCACCATTTGTTTGGAACGGGACGTTTGGTAACAACACTTTCGCATCCACCGCTTTCCCATCTGGGGGCACTCCCATTTTTGGATAGTCTACTCCGGCATAGGGTACTATTCCTGTGTCGGGGGCACATATAGTAGGACTTTGGAATTCAGGACAAGGATCTGTTCCCTCCTTCGGAATGTCGTTCTGGGGTGATTCTTTCCACAGTCAATGGAACCCTGGACAAACTTCTATGCCTCTCCCATCAGAACCGGCATGGGGTAATCCTTCCCAAAGTCTGTCAAACACAATGAATGCCCAACATCCTATGTCCTTTATGGGGAATCAACTAATGATGTCTCCACAGATGAAAAATCCTTACGCTGGTCAGGACCATGGTTTCTACCAGAATCTGGGCCAGCAGCCAAAATTTTCCTGGCAACCTGGTGCCAATCAAACTCCAAGACCCTTTTTCCCAGGCTATCAGCAGCAACCCAAACTACCCTTTCTGGCGACGTTACACTTGCCAAATTTGACAAGGTTGTTAAATGATCCTATTTTTCACGATCCACGTTGGCCTCCTATGCCAACAATGTTTCCTTCGGACATCCCAAAGTTCAAGGCCAAGCCTAACGAAGATCCAGGTGATCACATGACTACTTTTCATCTTTGGTGTTCATCTAACTCATTGAAAGATGACTCCGTCCAGTTGCGATTGTTTCAATGCACTCTCATCGGGAGTGCCGCGAAATGGTACATCGAGCTTGATCGCTCAAGATATTATTCTTTTGGTGAATTGGCGATGGACTTCCTTAACCATTTCCAGTTAATTGTGAGATACGACGCTAGCATAGAGCTGCTTGCCAATTTCGAACAAACGACAGCGGACCATATCTCTGATCATATCCGAGAGTGGAGACATTGAAAGAGTCTAATCAAAGTACCAGTCCCACCAGCATTCCTGCTTGAGTGGTTCCTTAAGTCTTTGGTCCCACAATTATCCAAAGACGTCGCGACTTCAGGAGTTTTCTCCGAAGAAGATGCCATCATGAGGGCTCAACAGTTTGAGCTCATCTATTCTTAGTCTGGTTTATTATACAACATCCTGCTGGATGCACCACGTTCGATACTGGATAAAACTAGATAGAGAGCTAGACCACATGCCAATGGTATTGTTGGTTCAGCACAAACCAAGCCCGCTGAGCAATTGACAAAACAATTACAACAGTTATCTATACAACACTCAGCGGCCAGCCAGACTACTTCTTTGGCTGCTCCTCCTACCCAAACGTCGAAAGTACACTCCATGCAGATGACTAACCCAAAGGCCACCCAGCAGCCTGAAGGGAAGAAAAAACAACACAAAAAGGGTAAGGGGGATAAAAAACCCACTGATAATGCTGGCAAGGGCACTACGAAAAAATAGAAGGCAAGGTATCCATGCAACTTGTGTGCAGAAGACCACCCGACCCATCTTTGTCCTTGACTTGCAGAGGCCCAAAAGTTTGTCACACAGCAACAGCAAGCCGTGTTGACTAATCCCTTCCAACATGGGCAAAATTTAACTCAAGCCTCTACAAGTGCCGAGGGGGGCAGCCAAGAAACCTTCCCTCCCCCAAACAATTCCTCATCCGCGAATGTATACATGGTGAGGGGTGATGCTTTAATAACGACTAGAGCGCACGATTATAGTAAATGAAGTGCCTTTGAGAAGGGTAAAGAAGCTGAGATCCCATCTCTTCCTCTACAGATCGAGAAGACGTTGGGTGAAACAATGACATGCATTCCAAAAGGAGCATTTAATAAATCTTCTCACAACCCAAACGCAAGGGCCTCCTAGAATTACTCAGTGGTGGAAGATTTGTCACAAACCCCTTGTGCGATGTCTTCTTTGGAGGTCCTCCAAAGCTACCCTACTCAGAGGAAAGCCTTGTTAACTGCTTTAGGCTCTACTGAGACTTGTAACCCGGCTACTATCATGCTAGATACAACCGACTTAAAACTTCGTCTACCTTATCACGTAGCATTTCAGATAGTAGTGGCTCATCCCATGAAAACTTTTACACGCAATATCTTTCGCACGGTGGTCGAAGAGGGCACCTCGACATGCGTTATGTCATTAGCATGTTGGAAGGCCATTGGCCAACCCACTTTGTCTCCTTCACCTACTCTCCTTACTGCATTCGATGGTCGTTCTTTCCGACCACATGGCATCGTTCCTTCTTTTCCTATGCAGTTAGGAGGGAAGACTTTGTGTGTCGAAGTAGAGGTAGTTGATTCTCCCCTCAACTATAACCTCTTGTTAGGTCAGAGTTGGACTTATGCTATGCAAGCTGTGGTTGCTACAGTTTTCTGAGTCTTGTTGTTTCCACACGAGGTTCGGATAGTGACCATTGATCAATTGTCCTTATCTAGACCTGACCCAACTTTGGGGGCATCCACAGTTCCCATGATTGATAATCCTCAGCCCAGTGTCGTTAACATAGGAGTTGGGTTGTGCCCATCCTTGATGGGTACCTTCAATTACCCACCTCCTCAAAATGATGTCAAGTTTATATCTAATCACCACAAGGCTGAGATTTTTCACATTTTGTCGTTCATCATGACTTACTTTGAGGATCCATGGGTTCTTCCTTCCCCATCAGCCATGATGGATGAGACAGGGCACTCCGGCATGTCCATGCCCTTGTCGGCCACTAAAGTAGCATACTCTTTAGTCCAGCAAGCTTCAGCTAACCCCGATCCAACTCCCACACAAGAGTTGGATCCACTTCTAGAGCCTATTTGGGCTCAGGTTTCTCCTGCTACCACCGATGCATTAGACTTAGTTTTGCCTTCTGACGAAGCTGTAATCGAAGCAATGACTAGTCCGAACAAACCTTGGGACGATCTTCATCACAGATCATATTTCCTCCCAGAGTTATGCCGAATTGAGGCAAGAGAATTCACTACCACCATGATGGGAGATCGGTCGTATCCTATTAAACTCTTAGCTACACAGGAAATTTATGCTGAGGGCAATATGGCGACTATTGATGAAACTATACCTATCGATATCTCTCGAAACCCTGGCGTTGTGGAGAATGTCTTTGTTGGAGTAGATTGCTCCCCCAAAGAGATTCAGATTTACATGGATCTTTTCAAAGAATTCCATGATGTTTTTGCCTGGTCTTATGAGGAAATGACAGGTATCGACCCGAAAATAGTTGAACATGAAATCACAATGTATCCTGATGCCAAGCCTGTTCGACAAAAACTTCGTCCAGTTAATCCTAAGAAAGTAGTAGCCATTAAGCTTGAGGTTGAGAAATTGCTCAAGGTAGGTTTCATTTATCCTATTCATTTGACTCAATGGGTGTCAAACCCCGTGCCGGTCGATAAAAAACAAGGCACGATTTGTGTGTGTACCGATTTCCATGATTTGAACAAGGCATGTCCAAAAGATAATTTTCCAACTCCATTCATTGACCAGATCATTGATGAATGTGCCAGTTGTGAAGCCTTTTCGTTCATGGATGGTTTTTCGGGCTATAATCAAATCCAAATCAAACTTGAGGACCAACATAAAACGACATTCATTTGTCCATGGGGTACATTCGCCTATCATAAGATGCCTTTTGGCCTCAAGAACGCTGGAGCCACCTTCCAGTGGGCCATGTATTTTTTGTTTCATGACCTCAAACATATAGTCGAGGCCTATATAGATGATTTAGCATCATGCTCTCGCAAGCGAAAGGATCATCCTATGCACCTCAGACTAATCTTTGAATGTTGTCGCTACTTCAATATTTGCTTGAATCCCAACAAGTGCAGCTTTTGCGTCACGTCAGGACGTTTGTTAGGTTTCATCGTATCAACAATAGGGATCATGGTGGATCCTCTTAAGGTGGAGGCAATAATCCAGTTGCCCCCCCCCCGCGCACAATCTTACAACTTCAAAGTCTTCAAGGCAAGGCGAACTTCTTACGACGCTTCATCGCCAACTATGACGAAATTACCAAGGGCTTTATGCGTTTACTTAATAAAGATGTTCCCTTTTTATGGGACGAAACCGCTCAACGCTCTTTCGATGCATTAAAACACGCCCTCACAACCGCACCTCTACTACGGCCACCTAATTATAACAAAGATTTCTTATTATATCTGGCTGCCGCAGAGTCAACCATAGGCATGGTTTTAGTTCAGGAAGATGATTCATTTTCAGAATATGTGATCTATTACCTGAGTTGAGGCCTCATAGGACCAGAACTTAATTATTCCCATCTCAAAAAACTTGCGTTGGCAGCAGTTCATGTTGTTCAATGGTTTCGTCACTATGTTCTGTTTCGCAAGACCATCGTCATTGCTGTCGTGAATCCATTCTAGTACATGTTGACACGATGAGTTATCGGTGAAAAAATCAGTAGATGGATGGTCATCCTCCAAGAATTTGACTTAGACTTCGTTTCAGCAAAGTCCAAGAAGTCATTGGTCTTCGCAGAACTTATTTTGGAGCTTTCGGTTGAGTCAGGTGGCGTTGTGCCTGAGGACTCACCTATCTGGGGGGATATGTTTTTGATTGAATCTTTAGACCCTTGGTACGAAGATATACTAATCTATCTCTAGACTTTGAAGTGCCCCACCTCTGCTTCTCGTGACGAGTGTCAGCGGATACACCATCAGGCTAAGAACTATCTCATACTCGATGATACGTTGTATCAGAGAGGTGTGGATTGCATCTTACGTCGATGTCTTACTCATGAGGAGGCCATCATAGTGCTCAATGATTGTCATATAGGAGCTTGTGGCGG
>JZKD02S0066751.1:98155-116568 GCA_000966675.3 Picea glauca | reverse complement strand
ACATCTGTCCGTTTGATCATCATACTATGGTATGTAGTACGACGTTAGAAAGATTTTTCTCACTATATAAAGTTGTGTCCTCCACCGTTTGGTTACTCTTACAAACATATGGAGAGTTTGCGTTGCCTCCTTCTTCGTAGACTTATGATTAATAGATATGCTACCTGAGTCTTATCACTTGTTGTGCTATTGTCCAAGAGAAGTTTGTCACTAAGCCTGAGTCGGCCCCTCTGCAATGTGTCTCTTGTCCGCATACCCGACCATCCTAAACGTCCAATCAAGTCTTTGTTCGAAATCACTGAAGCTTTCAGTCCGATCATCAAGATTATCAAGTCCATAACCGACGAGCCGTCGAAGACCTTTGGGTAGTGCAGTCGTACACTCATATTACACTCCTACCCAAGTTTTAGAAGACTTTAAAGTTGTTGCTCGAGCTTTGAAGTACAGCCATCAGGCCGAATCAGCTTCTGGGAGATGGATACTCTATATGTATATCTTTCTGATTTCGAGATGTAGCTCTGCTGTGTATTGTTCGTGGCTACTCTTTATAGTTATTAGACATGGATCTACAGTGTATTTGATTGGTAGCCATGGTTCTATTTTATCCTGAGCATGGGTATGCCCGCCTCAGTGAGACATTTGTCATTTTGCAGACGACACCTCCTGATTCTTGATCCTTGGGCTCACTCGTTCAGCACATCAGTACAGATTGGTAAAAGATTAGTAATGTATTTTGACCATCAGATGCTCTTCTTCCCTCACACATTAGGGGGCATCTGTTATAACCCTAAATTGCACCACACATGCTTACTTGGCATCAGGCCAACTCATATCCCTTCCTTGCCAAAACTATGCTGAAAAAACTCTTAAAAATCCTCTTAGGTAAAGGAAAACGTGCCCTAACCCACTACTGCACGCGTGTGAACGTGTGTGAACACTGGCAGGCCTTCTACAACCCGCGTTTACCTAACAAAACACAAAAATAGGAAAGTTTTCGATGGGACAAAAAGCTATGGGTCAGTTAACTGAAACTCCCGACCATGCATGGCCGAGGGTTTGTCCAAAACCCTAGCTCCTTCTAGCCTATAAAAGAAGGGGTAGGGGTACTATTTGGAAAGGAAAAATTATAGTGAAGAAACTCTGCCCATTTTCCGAATCCATTGTCCCAAACCTTTAGCCTTTCCTCAAGCCAAAGGAGAATTACAGCAAAGCAGTTGGAGGACAAAGAATAGGAGGAGCCCAGGATCAGGATCAAGGAGCGGTGGCCGGTATCGACTACTATTTGTAAGTTGATTCATTTTGAAGATAATAAAAGAAAACTTTTCCCGTCCCAAATGCATGAGTTATATGTGGTTTGTGTAATTTATGCTTAATTTCTAATGCTCAAGTAGAAAAGTAGCATGCATGCATAGTTGTTTGTTTTGATTGCAGGATTACTTTGGAAGGAGCAGCGCAAGCAAGCGGTCAAAAGTGAAACGGAGGATCTACACCAAACATCAGTAAAAAAGGTTAGTAGTTCCTTTCCATGTATGTATCATGAAAGAGGGGTTTAAGTTTTGGGTGGTAGGTTAAAAGGTCATTTCTTTAAGGTCAAAATCTGCATGCAAGCCTAACCCTAGCTTGCTAGTCTGTAGGGTATTATTTCCCAACAACAACCATATTCTTAGTTTCTGGATCTGCCTTAGGGTTTTCTTGATTCAGATTCATTCCTTCAAGATTAGTAATCATTCTAGGGCAATCCAACACTTCATGGTCCATAGCTTTTCAACAAATACAACTAGGTCTTCTCTCAAGGCATTCCTTAGCGAGATGTTCCGGTCTTCTGCAATTGTAATAGAGGGTTAATGCTCTCTTTATTTTAAATGAACCCCAACTTCTCTTATACTACGCACTAGGATCATAGGAGATAACCTGCAACAAATTCTTTCTAGGATCCTGCATCCATTTGTTAGTCCAAACATTCTTTCTATGCATAGTTATAACATATCTTTCACTATTCTTATCAGATCTATTTATATCAAACTTTCTTTTATCTATTAGTGCCCTAGTTTTCAAGCTAGGACAAAATCTATCAAACATACCTAGATCCATACTTTTGAAACAAAAAATTCCACTAATCTTACTTTTACAAAGCACAAAGATTTCAGATCTAGAACTTTTCACTATTCTTACCTTTATCAGAGCACAAAGATTATAGATATTACCTCTTTTCTTAAGATCTGACCTCTTTTCTTGGCACATAGCTTCATAAGTCAAGTATAATGTTGCGTTCTAGGGAAATAGATCTATGCACGGAGCTTCCACAATTTCAGATCGAGTCTTTTCACAAAGCTTCTTCTTTCTCAGTTCCCACCAATCACAGTTTTAGTCTCGACAATGGAACCATTTGTTGGCATAGGGGCAGAACCAGGGTTCGACACTACAACAACACACCAACAAAACCCTAAATACTGACCCTTTCAGCAACACCTACGAAGCATATGAAGTCTCACCTGAGGTAGAGGTAGGGGTGGTTGCAGGACTCAAGTGTCTACAACCTTAGTTGGGACACAAATATATGATTATAATACCTAGTAGATCACTTAGCACCGATAGTTCATCAATATTCAACCACTATTATACTATGTAGATAGAACAGAGCATCGCGTCACTCACTCAGATATGATGTATTTAATCACTTTATCATAAATAGGTAGGTCATATCTAGCAAATCAAGAACTAAGAACATTCATATAGGTCATATCTAACATTCTTACACATCATTAGCACAAAGCATAAGAAGATTTATCTATCTCTATCAAAGCACTTAGCGAGAGAATACATAAACACATCAATACAAAGAAAAAATCAAAACAACACAGTGTTTACGTGGTCCACCCCCACCCTAGGGTTACATCCACCAACTCTTCTTCTTTATTGTCTTCAGTCAATCGGTTACAAGCACAGAGCCACCAAAACCCTACTCCACCTAGGACAAGAGATCTATGCACCTCACTAGATCCTCCTTCCTCGCATTATAGCACAAATCCTTCCACAATATGTTACAACCACTTTCACTTAGCTCTGCAAGTCTCTCACAGTTATGCACAAAGCACTTACAAACCACTATTGCAAGTAGCCTACACTTAAAACTGACTAGCGACCTCTTCTTACATCACCTAGATATCTATTTATACATTACAAAAGTGGGCCTAAGCATGGGTAAACCCATGGGCCGACATCCCATTCCCGTTACATAATCCCAAAATCCCAAAAATGACCCAAAAAGGGGTCGAGATCCCATGATCTCTGCTTCGTCTTGCGTTCCTCCTTCGACAGGCTTTCTAAGTCCCAAAATAGGTCAAACTTGATCAATATCCCTCAAAACTTGTTCAAGGGCCAACAAAGGTCATGGGGTCGATTACCTTGGACTCCATAAATATTGTATATACATATAACCATTACTGGTCAATGAGGGGTTGTCACGTGGAAACCTTTCATTGGATAAACTATGCCATGTGTCAACCTGAGGTTGGTCCACCTGTCGTAAGACTTGCAAATCAGCTACTGCCACTTCACCTGTGCCAGGTCATCTTTCCATGTGTCACCCTCTAGTGGTGCCACATGGCACCCCTATTTTTCCTTTTTTGACCAAACTTTGAATGCCCATAAAATTTTCATATAGGCTTTGTTTGGTGCACTGTTTTCACCATTGGAAAGATGGCAACGAGATCTATGTAATGATGCCATTTTAAATATGATTTAATATGTTACATTTTTATCTTTTCTGGACCCCGTAGGACCTCGGTGAATGTTATGAATCCTTCTGGACCTCTATGAGCGTTCCTTAGATCCTCCTAGATCACCAAATGTCTACCATATTGAATGAGGAATTCCCCATTTCCTTTCCCTGATGCATTGCATTCTAGGAAACAATTTTTGGTGAAGTCTGGGAGTGCTAGGAAAAGAGTTTTCAAATAACATGTTTCAAGGCTTGGAAGGATTGATAAACTTCTAGTGTTCAACTAAAGGAAATATTTTTAGGGGAAGCAATGAGAGTAGTTGCAGTTCTTTCCTAGTTCTGAAAAAACTTGTGATAATATCCCATTAAACCCAGGAAACCACAAAATCTTTTAAGAGTTTTAGGGTGAGGCCAATCCTTAGTAGCTTCAATTTCCTTAGGATCCATCCATACATGGTCCTTTATGAAAATATGACCTAGGTACTCAACTTTAGAAACTCCAAAATCGGATTTAGAATGTTTGAGAAATTGATTTGTGGAGATAGTAGATGGAGAAATTGATCCATATGAGCGATATGGGATAGCCAATTTTTACTATATATGAGAATATCATCAAAGAAAACTAAGACAAGTTGATGGAGGAGGGAACATAAGACATGATTCATGAGAATTTGAAAAGTGGAGGGGACATTACACATGCCAAAGGGCATGACCAAGAACTCATAGTGACCCTCATGAGTTCGAAATGCAGTCTTGGGAATTTCTTCTTACTTCATACATATCTTGTGGTAGCCTGAATGGATATCAAGTTTGGTAAAGTACTAAGCACAACTCAGTTCATCCAAAAGGTCATCAATGATAGGGATGGGAAATTTGTCCTTAATTGTGATTTTGTTGAGGGAATGAAATTCATGAAACATGTGCCAAGTCCCTTATTTCTTGAGTACCATAACTATTGGAGAAGAATAGGGGTGAGTATTCATATGGATAACACCTGCTTTTATCAATTCTTGAACAATTTTCTCAATTTCATTTTTCTAGGAAAAGGGATGATGATAAGCGAAAACAATGGGAGGAATACTGTTGGGGACTAGAGGAATGGAATGATCATGGATGTTGAGGGAAGGGGGAAGGTCATGGAGAGTGTTAAAAATATCTTGGTGTCGAGATATTATAGAATGTTGGTCAGGATGAATAGAGGGTGTCTCAATGTATTGAATAGAATGAACTTGGGCGATAATTCCAAAATGACCATTTTTTGAGTAGTTTTTCCATTCGGTGGGAGTTAATGATATCAGGTGAGCCAACTTCGATGCCTTGGAACTTATAGTATTTTCCCTCCTATTGGAATTCCAAGGTGAGGTCCTTAAAATCTATGGTAATGAGGCCAAGAGTGGAGAATCATTCAACATAGATCACTATGTCACAATATCCCATGTCTATAGAAAACATATGAGATTTTAGGTGGCACTGACCAATTTGTAGACACACATTTTCATAATCCCCCCCACATTTCATGGAACCACCATTGGCAATCATGACCTCAAAATTGTTGACTACACAGATATAGAAATTAACTTCTTATGAAATGAGACGATGAATCAAATTATGGTTGTTTCCACTATAAAGTAGGATGATGAATTTCCTATGTTTAATGTAGTGAATTAACTTGATTGTTTGGGGAGCAGAGAAGTTAGTGAGGACATTCAACGAAATTAGCAGTTCAAATTTGGAAGGGTTAGAGGGAAGAGTAGGGGAATCTGCTTGGGGTTTCTCTTCAACAAGGAAAACATCAACATCCTTGTCAGAAACATCCTCAGAAATAGCCACAAAAATCTTTCATTATTTTCACTTGTTCCCCCAAAAATATTATCATCACAATTATATAAAAGGACCATGAGTTGGCATTTGATCATTTCTTCCCAAGCTAATTTCTGAATATTGAGAGGAGTGGCTTGAGGGGTGATATTTGTGGGTATGGGAGAGGAATAAAAGAGGGTTTTAGGTTCTGTGAAGAGATGAACGGTTGTGCCTCCTTAGCACATTTAGTAACTTTCAACCAAGATTGGGGGTGATCCATTAAGACCCAGGCTGGTATTTCATCCTTTAGGACACTGATAAATCGTTTCCAGTAGATGGCATATAACATACCATTTGTTATGAAATACAAGTGCTAAAAATTGACTATAAAGTATTCCATTGTGCCAAAATGTTTCAACATGGTCAAACATCCTAAATGGTGTGTATCAACATCAAATCATTCATAAAGCTCGACCAGAAACTGTGTCGAAGAAACATACCCTTGGCGTGATTTTTTCTACCATTACCACCATTGCTAGAATTCCATATCTAGATAGAGAAAATTGTAACAAAGTTTAGCTAATTCATCAGTGATTCCATGGAAGGAGAAATAATGTTCCATTTTAGTTACCCATCACGTGGGAACCAAGACATCAAATTTGTTCACCTCAACTCTGAGAAGACACAGTTTGTGCTGAAGGTGAATGGAATGAGGGTTTAGTAAATGGGAGGATTCGAATTCGTAATGATAGGAAGGTTATTCATATGAGGAAGGGTTGATGGACTGGATCACCAATATGTCAAGGGTGTCTTTGATGGAGGCATATTTTTCTTTGAGAGTGGAAACATAAGAATTGAGAGAGCTAATGTTGGCATTGATGTCTATGTTGTCCTTCTTGTGCTAGTTATTTTCTGTGAGAAAGGTAGTGAGTTCTTAGTTGTAGGTGAGAGCCATTTGTGACCGGGAAAAAATGGGTAGGTGGGTCTACAAAGAAAAAGGGTTAAAGATGAGGGGTATCATTTTGGATGAGGTGAAGAGAGGAAAACAATGGGATATGGGGAAATAAGGGTTCCAGGAATGGTGGGTTGGTCCACGAAAAAAAACTTACAAGTGATAGGTACCACGATGAGAGAAATCCAAAGGGATAGGTCTCGAGTAAGGGTGTTGGTGGGACCACTATACGTTTTTTTTACCCTTGCAAAGTTATACTCCATCCTGAAGAATATTGCAGTGAAGAAATGCCCACATTTTTTATAGGGAAAATTTTGTAGGAATTTCGCGACTAGGATGCAAGAGACAAGGTTGGATGGAAAAGTATCTCTTCTATTCCTTTTCTATTATGTTATATTCCCAAGGGTTAGGGTTTTCATTGTTACTACAAACAAGGGTTTTCCCTGTGCTATATATCTTCGACATATGTGTAGGGTTGAAAAATAATACTCAACCCAATATCTCAGGGAACCAACTAAGGATTCTAGATTGTACCCTAATCTATACTACCTGATTACCTAGGTACAATAGAGTATATTTTTGAGTGATGTTCTCATTTTCCTATAGCATTCAGATGGTTGATTGACTAATATAGAGTTGGTTTAATTTTAGGATCTGATCCTAACCCCTCTCCATGGATCATTAGTTAGTAGGATATCTTTTCTATGTAATAAAGGCCGACATTAGTTAATAAGGCCAAATAAATAAAGGAGAATAAGTCAATGTAAGAAGACCTAATAGAAGCTTCTACTTCTAGAAATATATTCCTCTAGAATTTTCCTTAGAATATATAATTAGTATTAATAAGAGTAGGGGGCATTGGATACTTTTGTCTTAGAGATTATTGTAATAGAGCTTTAATTTGCTGGAGGTTTCCTCCTTGAAGAGGCAAGTGAACATTGTTATCATTAATAAAGGTGCTATTTATGGTGTTATTATGGTATTATTATGGTATTTTTATGGATATATCATTGTTGTTCTTCCATTTCTTACTAAATATTTATGTTCTTCATATTATATTATATATGGAATATTGCAAGTGGTATCAGATCTCTTTCCTGGGTAGAACTTGTGGGGTAATTTTTTTTTCATAGTAGAGACGTATTATGATGTCTTTAAGCTACAAATATATTTCATTCAAAATATAAACCCACGATCGGGGACTCATACATGCAGGAAATACAAGTGTTACTTAAGCGCACATTGTTTTCCACCCTTGTAGCCCATGTCAGTACCCCTTCGAGTGGTAGCACATCAAAAAAAAATTGTATATGGATCAACCTAGATCTCCTTAAGCCCTCCGTAGATAAACCAATCGACCGATTGAATTATATAGTGCCACCGAGAAAAACACTCTGGAATATATTCGCTAGTACCTGGGTAGTCGGGTAGTATGGCTAAGGGCATAACCTAGCCTCCTTAGTTGGTGCCCTAAGTTATTGGGCCAAGTGTTGGATTACTGAGAGGGGGGGTGAATCAGTAATAGATCTTTTTAATACTTTTAACCACAATATGCAAGTGTTATATATCTTTATGGTCAATATAAAATTATCATCCAATAATGGAAGAGTAAATAAACCATGAACAAATGAACAATCATGACGCAACCTACCCCTCACCGAGCAGTCGCTCCCCCAGGACCTTCTTCTCTCTCTGGCCCGAAGAGTCAATGCTCTTCCAACTCCACCCGGGAGTCCACTACCCACGGTACACTCCTCTGGTGATTCCCCTTTCGAAAATCAGGAAATCGGGTTTCGTGGACTCGCGAACCTTGGATACACCTCTCATGCACTATGAAACTCCGAATCCCGATCCGCGATGTCAATGGTCAACGCTCCCACTCTATCGGGGATTTCCCTATCGGGAAATAGGTGGTTGTGTTATCGCATACCTCATGCAACACAAAACCCCGAGTCCGAAATGACGATCTCTCGGCTCAACACCATCTGTCTCCCACTATGTCTTGGGGACCCACCTTGCCACGTCCTCTTTGGGATTTCGCGGATCGCGAATCCAAGACACAATGTTCTTCGTGGTTGAAAACCCTGAAACACCGAATGCCGAAACCCCGAAGTTCGATGACACTTGTTCTCCACTTGCTCTGGGGGTCCCACTCAGCTACGTCACCCCCTTCGCTCGTGCGATCGGGGATAGCGGAATCACGATTTCACTGATCGAAATTCTCTTGCATCACAAAACTTCGAACCCCGATCCTCCGATGCCACCTGTCAACACCTCATGGCGAGGCCTAATGCCTTGACACCTGTCTCCCACTCGTGCTGTCGGGAGATCGCGATTCGGGAATTCGCATCTCTTGATGCACAAGGTCACGGTCCTCACAAAACCCCGAATCCCAACTCCTCAGGATCCTGCACCACGTGTCCTTTCTCCGATCAACAGCTTAGGTCGATTCGGGAAATTGCGACTCGTGATTCTACGAGATGTGAATCCTCGCCTTGCCAACCTCCGAATGCTGAAACCCCGAAGTCTGATGGACTTTGGTTCTCCACACCTGTGCTCACGGGTTATCTCCCGCGTAACTCCCCCACGATTGGACGGTCTGCAGAACTTCAGGTTTCTCCTTGACAACTCTAAGTCGTCGATTCTTCTCCTCTTGAAGAGTTCCTCTGCTTCACCACCTTTGTTCTGTATGAACTCCACTAGAGTCTGTTCCCATAGCAACACAAAGGTATTCTTCCAGGCCTGTTCCTGAGATTCTTACAAGGAATAGCCCCTCCTGAGATTTTGTCTCTCTCTGACTCCTTCAGAGACTTCTCGCGTCTTCCTATGCTCGACTTCCAACAGCTCTCAAGCGTTGAAGCCGTCTAGACCTGTGCGATCATGCTTACACAGTCCAGTCCTCCTTCCCTCAGACTCGGCTCTGAGACTTCAATTCGACCTGAACTCACCTGCACGGTTCGAATAACCTATTATGACTCTGGACGAAAGAGAACAAAAGTCCAACGGCTCAGCCTCCTCATGCACTCTATGCGGAGGGATTCAACTGCACTCTATGCAGGAATCTCCTGACTTATCCAGAGAAACAATTGAAACTCATTCCCTCACTCTCTCAGGTTCCTAACCTGATATGCAATCACATAAGAAGCATATAGAAGATAAGCATAAAAAGAAGCAAACATGCAAAAGCATAATATCAACAGCACACAGAGATCAAACACATCCATGGATTTGAATCAAAGCTTTTCCTATTAATTCAATATCTATACATGGAGTTTCTTCACAAGCTCTATGTTCTATTCTCTCTTGCTCCTGTATGAATGAGAATGTCTTACCATGATACAAGGGAGGGTGTCTATACTCTATTTTCCCTCTCAAAAGGTAAACTGTCTAATCTACAGTTAATTCCTACCTATCATCCTTAATAGTATTAAGTGCCTTCCTATCTATAACATAATACAAGTGCGCTTGGCTTTGAATGCCCTTAGTTAAATGGTGGCGCAACAATACCAAGGTAGAATTCAAAATTTGAGGTTTGCTGGCTTGTCCAGCTGTATGTTCTCTTTTCATGCGCTGGCTCGCTTGGTAGGTGAGCGATGCTCCTGCATCATACTCCTCGGCTCAAAAGATTTCATGGGCTCCTGTCCATGAGCTCCTGCACAGTACGCCCATGTTTCAAAATCACTGCTTCTGTCTCCCAGCTGGCATCCTCCACTGGGTGATCTTTCCATTTCACCAGGTATTAAAAATACTGCTTTCTCCTAGTCTTCTTCCCTAATCGTTTATCCAGTATGCATTCCATCCTCGGTTTTTGTGCAACTAGTAATTGTTTCTGCCACTGGACCACTGGTTCCTCAGTTCCAGTGCCTTCTTCTTCAGCTCTGTAGGGGTATAAATCCGAAATGTTGAAAATCAGAGATATCCCGATGTCCTTTGGCAACGCAAGCTCGTATGCATTTTCCCCAAATTTCTTCGGGACCTTGCATGGCCTGATTTTCTTCATCTTGAGTTTGTTATATGTTCCCCTAGGGAACCTTTCTTTCCTCAGGTGCGCCAGAACCATGTCCCCAACTTCAAACTCAAGTTGCCTTTTTCTCTGATCGACTCTGCGCTTGTACTCTTGATTGGACCTTTGCAGTCGCTGCTTCACCTATGTGTGAAGTTCCTGCATTGCTTCAGCAAATTCTTCAGCCCTCACGCTGCTAGTATCAGCCTATTCTGACTCCCTGAGCTCAGATACTCCTCGCGGCTATGTCCCATATAAAATTTGAAATGGGCTCTTACCTATACTCCGATTCACCGAATCGTTGTACGTAAATTCTGCCTATGGTAGGATTTGATCCCAACTGGTGTGATGCTCTATCACAAGGCTTCTCAATAGATCCCCCAAGCTTCTGTTGACTACTTCGGTCTGTCCATCTATCTGCGGATGGTATGCAGAACTGAATGCCAAGTCGTTCCCTAACTTCTTCCATAGCATCCTCCAAAAATGACCTATGAACTTGGTATCCCTGTCCGAGACTATGCTTCTCGGCAATCCATGCAATCGCACAATCTCTTTGAAAAATAAATTTGCGATGTGGGTTGCATCGCTGGTCTTATGACACGAGATGAAATGTGCCATATTTGAAAACTTGTCCACCACAACAAAGATGGAATCAACTCCTCGCTGAGTTCTTGGTAATCCCAACACAAAATCCATACTGATGGCTTCCGATGGCCTTTCAGGTATGGGAAATGGCTGATATAACCCTGTGTTCTGCTTTCGCCCTTTCGCGTGTTGACATATCCGGCACCTGTCAACAAACCGTTTAACATATGCGTGCATGCCAGGCCAATAATAAGATTCTCTCAGCTTGGTGAATGTTTTGTCATGCCCGAAATGACCTGCTAGTCCACTGCTGTGCTTTTCTCGTACCAAATTCTCTCTCATAGAGCAATCTGGAATGCACAATTGATTGTCTTTGAACAGCAATCCATCTTGAATCAGGTAGTCTATCCACAGACTCCTGTCTCTGAGAACTGGGTTCTCAGTTGCCTCGTATGCCTCGCCAAAGTCAGCATCACCTACATACATATCTTTCAGGTTTTCAAAACCCAAAGTCTTGACCCTGAACTCCTGCAGCAATAAACATTTTCGGCTCAAGGCATCTGCTACCTTATTAACAGCTCCCGAAATGTGCTTTATGACAAAGGTGAAATTCTGCATATATTCCACCCACTTCGCATGCTTCTGATTTAGCTTCTCCTGCTGACTTACGAACTGCAATGCGTGTTTATCGTTGTACAACACAAATTCCTTGGGTATCAAATAGTGCCTCCACTTCTTCAATGCCTGGACAATGGCATAGAATTCTTTATCGTATGTGGAGTACTTTATCTTCGCATCATCCAGCTTCTCACTGTAGTATGCAACATGTCTGTCATCCTGACTTAAGACCCCTCCAACAGCATACCCACTGGCATCACACTTCATCTGGAAGGTCTTCTGAAAATCTGGCAGCACTAGAATTGGATGCTCGGTTATCTTCCGCTTCAACAGATTGAAGCTCCTTTCAGCCTCGGCTGTCCACTGAAAAATTTTATGTCGCTTTTTCACAGTGTCCATCATGGCGGCACTGATTCCACTAAAATTCTGAATGAACTTCTTGTAGAATCTTGCCAAACCGTGAAAGCTCCTTACCTCGAAAACATTTCTTGGCGATGGCCAATTCTTGATCACGTTCACCTTCTCAGGATCCATCTTCAATTCGTTAGCCGAAATAACGAACCCTAGATATATGAGTTCTGTCTGCATAAAGGAACACTTCTTCAAATTGATCAGCAGCTTCTCCTGCTGTAACCTTCTCATCACATCGGCCAAATGTCTCAAGTGTTCAGCCCTGATTTTACTGAAAATTAGTATATCATCTAGGTAAACCACCACATATTTCCCGATGAATTCCCGCAGGACTTCATTCATCAGTCGTATAAATGTGCTTGGTGCATTTGTCAACCCAAACGGCATGACCAGCCATTCGTACAAACCCTCGTTTGTTTTGAACGTTGTTTTCCACTCATCTCCCTCTCTCATCCGGATCTAATGATATCCACTCTTGAGATCTATCTTGGAGAAGTAATTTTCCCCACTCAGGCAGTCCATCAAGTCATCCATCCTTGGTAGTGGAAACCTGTACCTGATGGTGATTTTATTAATCGCCCTAGATTCTGTACACATCCTCCAGCCTCCATCCTTCTTTGGGCTCAATATCGTTGGAACGGCACATGTGCTCAGACTCTCCCTCACCAGTCCTTTATCTTGCAGATCTTGTACCTGCCTTTTGACTTCCTCATTCTCCTAAGGTGTCAACCTGTACGCTGCCTTATTTGTCAAACTTGATCCGGGTATGAGGTCAATGTGGTGACTCACACTCCTCATCGGTGGTAACGAACGAGGTAGTTCGTCCATGATGATGTCAGCGAACTCTCCAAGCAGTTCCTGAATCTCGTCCGACAAGTCATCCACTCTTGTGCTTGTCAGGACAATTCTTGGCTTCCTGACAACAAAGAATTGTGGATTCTCATCCTTCTCCAGCTCTGTGAGAAATTTTTTCCCACTCATGAGAAGTATGGTACTGGTTACTTCCGACTCCACCTTCTTATCCTTCCTCGGAAGTAATGTATGCATTTTTCCATCCTTCTCCAAGGTGTATGTGTTCATTCTCCCATCATGAACCACATGTCTATCATACTGCCATGGTCTTCCCAATAAAACATGACATACATCCATGGGTATAACATCACACAAGATTTCATCTCTATATTCACCCATTTTAAAATTTACCAAGCATTGTTTTGTAACACATACCTGGTGTCCTTTCTGCAGCCATGTCACTTTGTATGGACTCGGGTGCTTGTTCGTTTTCAGCTCCAGTTTCTCCACCATCACGGCCGAAATGATATTATTTGTGCTCCCACTGTCCACTATAACCTTGCATTTCCAGCCCTGGGTCTTGCAAGTCGTCCGGAACAGTCTACATCTTTGAGCTATATCCTCCACCTCTTTCTCGGGTTTCAAGAGAACTTTATGCACTGTTAGTGACTTCCCGCTTCCAGCGTCTTCATCTTCAACATCACGCCTTTGCGCCTCAGCAACATGAGCATTTCCTTTGTCCATCTTCCTCTCTGGACAGTCAACTACTTTGTGACCATATTTCCCACATGTAAAACATGTGATGACTCCTCCATGGCCTCTTCCTCTACCCCGGGTACGAGGAAAAGTGTTGGCATCAGCGTAATCTCCTTGTTGATCCGGTCGCTGCCTCCTCGGCTCAGCAACTTGCTGCCTCTGCTGTGAGGCTCCACCTCTCTCAGCTTTCCCTTGAGGCTTTTTCCAATCCTCCATGGGCTTTTGAGTTCTCTCCTGGGCAACAGCTTTACCTCGTGGCTGGCTTCTACCTCGCCCTCACTGTCCCTGCTTGTGGCTCAGCTTCTCTTCAGCCTTCAAAGCCATCTGGTACACTTCCTCAACTGTTCGGATGGTGACCATGCTCAATTCATCCTGAATGTCATACCTGATACCATTCAGATATCTTGCCACCTTTTCATCATCACTCTCCCGATGACCAGCTCGAATGTTGAGCCTGTAGAATTCCTCGGTATACTCCTTCACCGTCATCATCTTCTGTCTCAGGTTCTGCATGCGCCTGAACAGAGTGATATGGTAATCTCTCGGAATGAACTTTGCCTTCATCTTGGCGATCATCCGATCCCAGCTTTTGATCTTTTGTTTTCCCTTGGAACGTCTGTCTGCCTGCGGCTCGTCCCACCATAAGGCTGCGTGTCCCTTCAACTTGGTGACAGCATGTCTCACCTTCTTGTCCTCTTCGATGTCTTCGTAATTGAAGTAGGTGTCGAGTGCTCGGGTCCAATCTAGCAACTCCTCAACATTCAGATTTCCCTCATAGACGGGAATATCCATCTTCGTCTTCGAGCTCATCCTCGAAATGGCTCTGATCAACCTCTCTGTCGAGGCATCTTCTGCGGTGACCTCTCATTGGTCATGTCCAGCTTCCTCTTCAATCTCAGGATCGTTGAACTCTCCTGCGTCAGCTCCACGCCTCTGGGTGGCCTCCATATCTTCGAGTCTCGCTCTGAGATCTTGTATTTGACGCTCCATCTCTGGATTCCCTACTAGATTTCCTACTTGTCTACCCCTTCTTCGCGCGTCCCTGTCCTCACAATCAGGTGACTGCCTTTCCCTCCTGGGCAACATTATGTCTCTTCTTCAAAAACAAAGACACTCCTTCTCTGATACCACCTGACGCAACCTACCCCTCACCGAGAAGTCGCTCCCCCAGGACCTTCTTCTCTCTCTGGCCCGAAGAGTCAACGCTCTTCCAACTCCACACGAGAGTCCACTACCCACGGTACACTCCTCTGGTGATTCCCCTTTCGAAAATCAGGAAATCGGGTTTCGTGGACTCGCAAACCTTGGATACACCTCTCGTACACTATGAAACTCCGAATCCCGATCTGCGATGTCAACGGTCAACGCTCCCACTCTATCGGGGATTTCCCTATCGGGAAATCGGCGGTTGTGTTCTCGCGTACCTCATGCAACACCAAACCTCGAGTGCCGAAATGTCGATCTCCCGGCCCAATGCCCTCTGTCTCCCACTATGTCTTGGGGACCCACCTTGCCACGTTCTCTTCGGGATTTCGCGGATCGCGAATCCATGACACAAAGTTCTTTGTGGTTGAAAACCCTAAAACACCGAACGTCGAAACCCCGAAGTCCGATGACACCTGTTCTCCACTTGCTCTGGGGGTCCCACTTAGCTACGTCACCCCCTTTGCTCGTGCGATCGGGGATCACAGAATCGTGATTTCACTGATCAAAATTCTCTTGCATCACAAAACTCCGAACCCCGATCCTCCGATGCCACCTGTCAACACCTCATGGCGAGGCCTAATGCCTTGACACCTGTCTCCCACTCGTGTTTTCGGGAGATCGCGATTCGGGAATTCGCATCTCTTGATGCACAAGGTCATGGTCCTCACAAAACCCCGAATCCTGACTCCTCAGGATCCTGCACCACATGTCCTTTCTCCGATCAACGGCTCAGGTCGATTCGAGAAATTGCGACTCGCGATTCTATGAGATGTGTATCCTCGCCTTGCCAACCTCCGAATGCTGAAACCCCGAAGTCCGATGGAATTTGGTTCTCCACACCTGTGCTCACGGGTTATCTCTCGTGCAACTCCCCCACAATCGGACGGTTTGTGGAACTTTGGGTTTCTCCTTGTCAACTCTAAGTCATCGATTCTTCTCCTCTTGAAGAGTTCCTCCGCTTCACCACCTTTGTCCTGTATGAACTCCACTGGAGTCTGTTCCCACAGTGACACAAAGGTATTCTTCTAGGCCTGTTCCTGAGATGCTTACAAGGAACATCTCCTCCCGAGCTTTTGTCTCTCTCTGACTCCTTCAGAGACTTCTCGCGTCTTCCTATGCTCAACTTCCAATAGCTCTCAAGCGTTGAAGTCGTCTAGACCTGTGCGATCCTACTTACACAGTCCAGTCCTCCTTCCCTCAGACTTGGCTCTGAGACTTCAATTCGACCTGCACTCACCTGCACGGTTCGAATAACCTATCATGACTCTGGGTGAAAGAGAACAAAATTCCAACGGCTCAGCCTCCTCACGCACTCTATGCAGAGGGATTCAACTGCACTCTATGCAGGAATCTCCTGACTTATCCAGAGAAACAATTGAAACTCATTCCCTCACTCTCTCAGGTTCCTAACCTGATATGCACTCACATAAGCAGCATATAGAAGATAAGCATAAAAATAAGCAAACATGCAAAAGCATAATATCAATAGCACACAGAGATCAAACACATCCATGGATTTGAATCAAAGCTTTTCCTATTAATTCAATATCTATACATGGAGTTTCTTCACAAGCTCTCTATTATGTTCTCTCTTGCTTCTGTATGAATGAGAATGTCTTACCATGATACAAGGGAGGGTGTCTATACTCCGTTTTCCCTCTCAAAAGGTAAACTATCTAATCTACAGTTAATTCCTACCTATCATCCTTAATAGTATTAAGTGCCTTCCTATCTATAACATAATACAAGTGTGCTCGGCTTTGAATGCCCTTAGTTAAATGGCGGCGCAACAATACCAAGGTAGAATTCAAAATTTGAGGTTTGCTGGCTTGTCCAGCTGTATGTTCTCTTTTCACGTGCTGGCTCGGTTGGTAGGTGAGCGATGCTCCTGCATCAAATCATACACATACAAAGTACACCAATATTTTTTTGTGTAAACCCAATGCGGGAGAAAACCACAAAATGATTTTTCTTATATGTTTTTAAGAATTACATTCATTGGAAGCAAAAAATTCCTTTGTTCTCTAGATACAACTGGAAGGAGGCCCTAACCCCCTATATTTTTAGGCTACAGCCTGAGGGAAACTACAAATCCCCAATTCTCTGGATAAAACTAGAAGGAGGCTACAACCCCCTATGTTCTCCAGCTGCAACCACCTATCTTTTCCCCATCATGCCACCCTGAAATATAAGTGTCAAATGAAGAAACCATTTCCATACTATCACAATAAGATAAAACTATACCATTGACCTGTAGCTAGCCTGTACCACTATCCTATAATCAACCTGTACCTGAATTGAGCCTGTACCAACCAAAAAGCAATAGATAGACGATATGTCTATTCTGCAGCACGCATATGTACGCGCCATATCTATACTAGAACTCAAGTATGTACGTGACCTATCTATTTTGCAACCTATGTATGCCTTATGAAAACTAGGGTTTTCTCTCTTCTGAAAAGTTCTGACTCTCTGCAGTCTCTTTCAAATTAACCTACAACCTATCACTGTGTCCAGAATGTAATTGTTCCCTGTGCATACATCCTCATACATATCGTTTACCCAAAGAATCCATATCTCTCTAGTCATGTGCCATACAAGTGTGTGTAATCATGAACAGGTATAATAAACCTCACATGAAATAAACATCAAACCCTTTATGATATTGAACCTCTCAATACATCAATCACTTCACAAATACAAGCTCTCAACCATGTACCACAAAAACCCTTAACCATATGCTAATAAATACAAGATATTCCTCAACTTTAACAAGATGTATCAATGATAAATATTGATTATACCATCATTGTATTCTTGTATATATGAATTATACCGAAAGTCCCATGAAACCACTAATATCTCTAGGGCAAATCCTCAAACCCCCATAACCATTTCTTATGTATACAACAAAATTCAACTACTCATAGAAATAAGACATACCTTTTGAACCAGTAGATAGATATGGTTGTTGGATTACTGAGAGGGGGGGTGAATCAGTAATAGAGAAATTTAATCCTTTTTAACCATATAATCCAAGTGTTATATCAGTGAAGCATTATCATCCAAGAATTGTAGAGTAAATAAGCAATGAAAAAATGAACAATCATACACATACACAGTACACCAGTGTTTTATGTGGAAACCCAAATCGAGAGAAAACCATATAATGTTTTTTCTTATATGTCTTGAAGAATTACATTCATTGGAAGCACCAACTTCTTTTGTTTTCCAGCTGCAATTGGAAGGAGGCTCCAACCCCCTAGTTTCTCAGGCTACAACTTGAAGGAAGGTACAAATCCCTAATTCTCTGGCTACAACCAGAAGGAGGCTACAACCCACTATATTTTCTGGCTACAACTGGAAGGTGGCTACAACCACCTGTCCTTTCCCCGTCCAACTTCCCTGAAGTAGAAGTAGAATGATGGAACCATTGTCACACTATCACAGTGAGATATACCGCTATAAACCTGTACCAATAAATCTGAACCATGCATCAACAATGCATCAACCTGTACCTCAACCTGTAATCAACCTGTACCATAAACAAGTGCATCAACCATGCACCA
>JZKD02S0066751.1:68290-93176 GCA_000966675.3 Picea glauca | reverse complement strand
GGGGCTTCTAGATGACATATGAGGGTCCTCCAACTTCGTAAGGCCATAACTCTCAAACCGTGAGGAGTTATGTGATGTTCCACATACCACCAGAAATGGAATGAAATGTAATATCAATATATAATAGTATTATATGAAAATATATCATAACTCATACCATTATCCATCAAACAAACTTGGGTCCATTACCCAAACCTGGGGTCTCCAACTTTTCATGGCCACAACTCTCTAACCGTGAGCAGTTATGTGACATTCTACATACCACCGGAAATGGCATGACAAGCACTATCCATATAGGATAGTTTCCCTAACAAATTCACTTTCCTTCATCTCATTATTCCAAAATTAAGCATGGGTTCTCTTACTCTGCAAAGCGTCTTCCCGTGAGGGATTTCACCATAAGGGGACCACTTTGGAGTTCATCCATATTTACTTCTTATAAACCATGAAAAAATAATAATGAGTCATATTTACATCAAACAATATTGGTTCCATTACCAAGACCTTTGTTCTACGGGGATTTATTCAAGGGTTGACATCAATGACAACCAACCTTAATCAACACTAATGTACCTGATCACTGTAGACCTTCTTGGGAGATTGCTTTCAAACTCTAGAGTCCCGACACATTTGTATTCTCATTTTTTTAGGCTTTACCCTCATGTATGTTCCCTATTATACTGCTATCCCATGTACATACACGACCTGATCCACTGTAGCCCGTGTACACCTCAAAAAATAGGGTTTTTTCAGTTTTTTCTGTAATTTCGAAACTTTTTCCATTAGCCCTTCATGCTACCGCAGACTTCCACAACTTCATATATATCAATGAGTACCTACAATAAACCTTACACAATAATAGATATTCAATGTACTCAATTGGTGCTAATAGGAGAGCCTCTCTCTCTTATTCATACTTCCACATATCTTCCTCAAGGGGTTACCTTCTAACCAACTCAACCCAATTTCCTTCATTTAGGGCTAACCCACTTCTAACCCACTTATAACCACTTGTCCACTTCTAACCCACTTTGCTACAACTAGTAAATTCCCCACTTCTAGTTGCAATTAATTTATTTTTAATTATTTTCTTATTGCAACAACTTAACCCATGATTAACTCCTAGTTTTACTCACTTGACTAGTCAAATTCTTCCAGGAGCTTCTAGAATATTTTTGACTTCCTTAACCTTCTAGATAACTCATGAGGGTTCCACAACTTCACAAGGCCATAAATCTCTAACCATTATGAGTTATGTGGCATTCCACATATCACTGGAAATGGCATGACTTTTAGTATCCATATAGAATAGCATTACCTACAAATATATTAAACTTCATACTATTATACATCAATCAAACTGAAGTCTCTTAACCATATTGTTGAGGATACCATAATTTTCTACCATACTTGCTTCAATGGTTGACATCAATGACAACCAACCTAATTAATCAACAATATCCCCCTTAGCATTGATGGCAACACTCTGATGCTACACTGAAGTCATATTTCTTATGCTTCCCCTGTGACCATCGATCCCCCTGGAAACATGCCTATGTGCTCTTTCTCCAAACATCTAAATCTTTTACTTGCATCTGGTGAATCTCTCCCCATTTTACATCAATGGACAAGGTAACTTCCCATTGAGGGATACTCCCCCTAACTAAACTGTCCTTGGGGCTTCTCCCCCTGAATGAACTCTTCCTAAGCCTACTCTCCCAACCTAAATTGTCCTTTGTATGGTGCTTCCTCATTTAAATATAAGAAAGATAATATAAGCATTCAAAATCATTCATTTTGGAGTAGAAATTACTCCAAGTCTATGGTGAAGATACTCAAAGGCTTCCCGTGGAAGAGGTTTTGTGAAGATATATGCTACCTGTTCCTTTGTTCCCACATATTCAACTACAATCTTTTCTGCAACCTGTTCCCATAGAAAGTTATACTTGATTGGAATGTGCTTCATCTTAGAGTGCATCACTAGATTCTTTGAGATATTGATAGCACTTGTATTATCACAATATATAGGAATGGCTCATCATACTTAACCTGTATATCTGTAAAAGTATTTTTCATCCATAGAACCTATGTACAACATGTTTCTACTGCAATGTACTCTGCTTTAGTTGTATACAATGATACTAATGATTGTTTCTTTCTTAGCCAAGATATCAAACACTCACCCAAGTAGAATGTCTCTCCAATGGTGCTTCGTCGGTCATCAATGCAACCTACCCAATCTTCATCTGTGTAGGAAATAAGTGATAGATCCTTTCCTTTTGATTACCATAATCCAAACTCTTTTGTGCCCTTGAGATATATGAAAATCCTCTTCACTTATAGAACATGTGATTCCTTTGGTGCTGCTTGAAATTGTGCCACCTTTCCAATTGCCTGCATTACATCTGGTCTAGATGATGTCACATATAGTAAGATTCCAATCATTGAACTGCATTTCCTATGATCTGTAGACTTTGAATTATCATATTTTCTCAACTTGCAATTGGTTTGCATAGGAGTGTTAATTGGTTTGCAATATTCCATTCCGAACCTCTTTATCATTTCTCTAATATACTTAGTTTGAGAAATAAAAATTCCTTGGTTTCTTTGACATATCTGAAGACCCAGAAAGAAGGATAGTTATCCAAGTAATGAAATTTCAAATTCATTCTTCATATCCTTTGAAATTTTTTGTCTCGACCTGTCATCATCACTTCCAAAAATAATATCATTAACATAAACTTCAATTAATAAAGTACTTTCTTGAGTTACCTTGATGTAGAGGTTGTTGTCTACATTTTATTTTATGAACCCTTCTCTCCATAGATATATAACCAGTCTAGAGTACCATGCTCTGGGAGCATGTTTTAGACCATACAAGGCCTTCTTCAACCTGCACACGTAATATTCATTCTCTGATAGCTGAAATCCTTTTGCTTGTTCAATGTAGACTTCTTCTTCAAGTTCCCCATTCAGAAAAGATGATTTCATGTCCATATGATACACATTAATATTCTTGGAGCATGCATAAGCTAAGATCAATCGGATTGATTCCATTCTATAAACTGGGGAAAACATCTCTTCAAATTAGATACCTTCAACCTGTGTTTATCCTTTACATACCAATCTAGCTTGGTTCCTGGTAACCTGTCCATATTCATTCAATTTTTTTATGAAGACCCACTTTGTGCCAATCACATTCTTGTACCTTGGTCTTGGAACCAATTCCCAAGTGTCATTATTTTCTATTTGATCCAAATATTCATTCATGGATTTTTTCCAGAATTCATCCTTGTTGGCTTCTTCAAAACTGTTTGGTTCAATCGAAGATAAGAGTGCTAGGTGCAGTTGTTCTGGTGAACAAAATTTTCTTCTAGTGTCAATTCTTGCATCTTTGTTTATGATAATATGATCTGAAGGATGATTCTTCTGTACTCATTTTCTAGGTGTCTTTGGAGGAACTTGTTGAACTTGCTCTTCTACTTATGTCTGATCTTCTTCATCTTCCTCTTTTGTTGCTTCTTCTTTCTAAACTTGTTCCACTGATTCCTTTTCTTCTTCCTTTAATTTTCATCCACCTATTTCATCAACTATTACATTGATGCTTTCCATAAATTTGTTGAGACTTATATTGTAATACTTTTATGCTTTCCTTGTACTTGAGTAACCAAAAAGTATGCCTTTGTCTACACGAGAGTCAAACTTTCTCATTCTACCATTTTCTCTTTTTATGTAGCATTTTCTTCCAAACACTTTGAAGTGATTCACATTTGCTGGTATTCCTTTCCATAGCTTGTAGGGAGTTTTGTCATTATTTTTTCTGAGCATTAATATATTTTGAATGTGAACTTCTTTATGCATTGCATGTCTCCAAAAGACATCTGTCAATTTAGAATCCGTTAACATTGTTTGATCCATTTCATGTATTGTCTTGTTCTTTCTTTCAACAAATCCATTCTGTTGAGGTGTCCTAGAAACAGATCATTTCCTTTTTATTCCATGCTTGTTGCAGAAATCCATAAATTCCTTTGAAGTAAACTCTCCTCCATTATCAAATCTCAAACATGCGGGAAAGAGCTAAACACACTTTTTCTTTGTTTTAAATAAGATAGGAATACTAATTATAGCTATAAATTCCATTCTTCCTAACTGACCTTTCATCTTTGGAGAGATACGTTTCATATTTGGAAAGACCTTTCATATTTGGATATCTCCCTTACCTTGTATCTTCCCTTTGTATGGTTCTGGTTCCATTCTTTGTTTTAGATGTATTGGACACTGGGAATATATGTATTGGACAATGGGAATAAGAATACCAGACTAGCTCTTTTATCTAAGACTAGTGCCATTATCTATTCCATTCTCTATTAGAATACTAATTCTAGCTATAAGTTCCATTCTTTGTTTGTGCCAGGTGTCGATTCCAGTTCAAGTTCCATTCTTTCTAAATGAATAAGAACCCTAAGTAGTGTCTTATATTTTTTGTTTCCAGGTCAAATAACGAATAACTTTGCTTGTGCTTTTGGCCTGTTAACTTTATTTCTTATTCTAGACATAGATTTTGGGAGGACCTATTAAAACTATGCTTTCTTCTGGGACAGACTATTGACTGACTATGCTATTGGTTGGTGCCAGCCTATTTTCACTATTGGGAAAGCCTATAGTGGGCTTAATCTGTTCATGCTTCTACGTTTGTCCCATCTGAGCTATCAATTATTGAGCTCCAGACCTAATCGACCTTTCCTTATCCCATTACCATGCTTAACTTTCTCGCTATAGGAATCATGATCTTTCTTTAGCCAGCAGGGGGTCTATTTTTCTCAGGGATGTTGGAAGGAGTGTGAAGCCACTTGACCAAAGGAGGAAGGAAATGTTAAGATGTTATATATGTAATAATGCCAACATATAGAGTAGATGGGAAATTCACTAATGAAAGGTATGTTAAGTGACTCACCCATCGTGGGTGAGGTACATTAAGTGACTCGGCCCCAAAAGGGTGAGGAGCACAATCGCTTGTCCAAGTTACTTACCCCAAACCTCCCAGTCATCTTCCACTTCATTCAGCTTGGGTTGCTTCAGATAGTATTTATCTTGGGTCAATGGGAAAGGTACGAGCACATGTCTCTTATTGGTGAATGGGAAAGGTACTAGCACATGTCTCTTATTAGAGAATGGGTGAAAAATAAGAATTCACCTTCAGTGAGCCTAAAACAAATTGACAAAACACTGGTTAGTCATACCAATGAGTCAGTAATTATGCATACTGGTGAGATATCCCTATAATCGGTAAGGTGATATATCATTTCGTTAACTAGTAGATATCATTATTCCTTGTACCATTCCTTGTTCCCTTATTATGACCTCATTATATACGAGTCAAGCCATGAATGGTTGAACAACTTTTCACGGACAAGTTATTTCATTCCTCAAATTCTCTTGAGAAACTTGAGAAGACCTCTGATTCATTGAGTCTCTTACCTAATCAACAACTTTTTGAGGCTCTCAGGGCAGATACACTACCCAAGAGAATCTCTCTACACCCCCCAGTTCCCATAGCAGGAATCCGGGTCTCCCCACACCAACCATCATTCCAACATGAGCCCTCCCCATCATTGCAAGATTAGCCAGCCCTCCCCATCATTACAGGCCCCTTAATTCTGGTATGACATTTGCCCAGGAAGCTTATCCCAGTTGAAATAACATGACAAAGACATATTTAACCTTGAAAGGAAAGAAGCAGATTAAGGGTTGAATGGAAAAAACCAGATTAAGGGTTGAAAGGATAGTAAATATGCAGTATTACGTCCTATGTATCCTGGGTTTCAATGAATTCAAAGATCCTCCAAGACATCCTTATATATGAGTTTATGAGCGATAAACACATCAACCAAAAACTCATATATAACCTAGTACGAATGCGAATCAACTAGTTGGTTAAACCCAACCAGGCGATAGTTAGCGAATGTTAGTGAGCGCAGTGAGGAGCTTTAGCAAACGTTAGTGAGAAGAGATGAGCAAGCACCAGTGAGAGGATCCTAGCGAGTGGTAGCGAGCAGCCTTGTCCCTACTACGAGAGTTAGTAAGGAGCCCCAACTAGTCAATATATAGGGAGATTATTATATACGTAATAAGTCTACTGATTAGTAAAGAATATTACCCACATAATAAGTCTAACTAATATCTAAATTTCCTTATCGTTGTAGATCATTATGAATTTCCTTATGACCTGCCTTACTATCAAGGTGTGAATATATTTCCTTAAAGGTGCGGAAGGAAGGAAGGAAGGATAGCTTGCCTTCTGACTTGCCTTACTCTTCTTGAAGGTAGGGCAGAAAAGTGAGCTCTTCTCAATCTCGCACTTACCTTAGGAGAATGATGATGTGACCATTAGAACCAGAAGCCAGCCATTATAGCCAGCCCCTATCCCTCCTTCCTTGACCTTAGAGTGGGTATTCCAAGACAAGGGTAGAGATTTTTGAATCCATTTCATTTTCAACTATTTCCTTGTATACCTTGAAGTTTTCAAATGCTTCTGACTTATTCCTGAGAAAAAAAACTGCAATCATTCTTGTATAATCATCAACCAATAACATAAACCATTTCTCTCCTTTTAAACCCTTTGTTCTAGTTGGTCCAACTAGATCAGTATGCACAATTTCTAGTGGTCTTGTCGTTGAGTATTCCTTTGATTTGAACTTAGTCTTTGTTTGCTTTCCTAGTTGATAATGCTTGCATAATGTGTTGGTTAGTTTCATGATCTGGAGAATTTCTCTAACTACTTTTGTTTTGATGACTTTAACGAGGTTATATAATTTTATGTGACCCATTCTTCTGTGCCATACCCAACCTTTATCTTCCTTTCCTAGACAACACTTTTCATTTACAATTTCACTTAATACATATATGTTGATTGAAGTTCTTTCCACTGTTGCAATCAATTTTCTTGAACCTGCTTTTCTTATCTCGCACTTTTGTGAATCAAACATAAGTTTATGAACTTGGCCATACATTTGACTTACAATTAGAATATTATGTTTCATATCTTTCACTAGTAGAACATTTTCTTCCTTGGTTTTATTTTTTCCAATTCTGACTATTCCCTTTCCAATGATTCTAGATGAGTCATCATTTCCAAAGGAGACTGATCCATCTCTTTCCTTTCTTAATGTAATAAACCTATCTTCCTCACCTATCATGTTCTTTGAACAACCACTATCAACATACCAACCACATTTCTTGTGTTTAGCCTGTAGAGTGAGTGTGCATTCTTCATTGTTAAATTGATCCTTCTATCTTATCCATATTCTTTGTTGAGGTTCCTATCCGTGACTGTTGTTATTCTATTGTGATTTTCTAGGATGGACTGTCATTCTACAATCTTTGGCCATGAGTCCAATTTTTTTTCATTTGTAGCATTCCACTTCAATGCTCAATGATTCAAACATGTTGTATCTTCTTCCATGTGTTTCACTAGGCCTTATTGGATAACCATTTTGTGCATGACTTTCAAAGTTGTTTTTGTTCTAGCTATTATCTTTTCAATTTACAACTTTATGTCCAAAATTATTACATGCATAACATAAACCAAAAAATGTAGTTTGATACTTAGGAGTTGAAGATATTTTGAAAGGAGTTACTCTTCTGAATATTTCTTCATCCTAAGGCCTACTTGTTTTTTACTATCGCTGATTTTGAAATATGAATCTTCTAGGTGGAGGAGTGTCCCTATGATATTCCCTATAAAAATTCTTGTCTCCTCTAACTATCTCTGCATAGCTTCTTGCTTGTGTTTCTTTATATGTGGTTTTCGAGCTTGAGCCTCTTTCTGTCTGATTGTATCCTAGCCTAGACTTGTCATGATGTGGCCTTTGATTCTTTATAATATTATCCAAAACCTTTGAATTGTTCTGCATATTCTTATGTTGAAGGTCTTTCCTCAAAGTAACAACCTCTGCCTCCAAATTTCCAATGATTCCGTCTTTTTCTTCCAGTTGTTCTTTGAGTGCTTCTTCGATTCTTTTGTCTTTTTCCATTCAAACCTTTAATTTAGTGATTATCTGTTCTAATTATTCAGAGTTTGAATTTTGAATGTATTCTTTATTGTCTAGATCTTCCTAGAGTTTCTTGTTTTTCTTCTTTTCTATTTTTATAACTTCTATAGCACTCAATAGTTCTTGTTTATAGTCAACTTACTCTTCTTTGTTGTTAGAAAAACAAGATCACGAAGAAAAAAAAAATGAGGAAATAAAACACAAAAGATACACAATACAATGGAGACACATATATACATGGTTCACCAAGTGTGGGCTACGTCCACCATATAAATTTCCAGGTCCTTCCTTTTTATTATCCAACAAATGAAGGGATACAACCTACAACACACCCATTGTAACTTCCTCTTATTTCTCTCACAGTATCCTTGCTCATAATACAATATTCACAATAATTCATAGCCACAATACATTTCCCTCATAAAAGAGGGTTTCCTTCTAGGGAAAAAAACCCTAACATAACTTCTACCATTATATCTGTGACCTTATAATGAATGGTCTATATTTACATTTAAATTACAATATACATTTATAAGGAAATTTTTCCTTCAAGGGATTCTCCCCCAAACCCCCATCAGGGAATGTTGTCCCCCGAACCCCCTCCAAGGGTTTGCTTTCCCCCAGACCCCCCATCTAGGGGGATGAGCCCCTCGGACCTCGCAGGGGAAAATCCCCCACTAAAACCCCCCCACGTGGAGGGTTGTACAATATTTTGGGGTGTATAGTCTTTATGGGGTATAAACATGATTGAAAAAAAAGACCTACGAAACAGGAAGATAATTAGGCTCCACAACCAACAATCTCCCACTTGGAGATTGATCACAACAACTCCACTATTGTTGTACCTATTGGAATATACTCCAAATTGGACCTAGAAAATTTCTCATCTTCACCTTCATTCTTGAAGACCAATTGAAACTTAGCAGGAACATAGTTTATCCCTGGTTACTCCCTTTGTTAATAGGTCTGCAAGATTTTGGCTAGTGTGTATCTTTTCCAACTTCAAATGTCCATCTTCCAAGATGGATTGTATGAAATGGTACCTTAATTGTATATGCTTAGTATTTGAATGGAAAGCTGAGTTATTTTCAAGATGAATGGCACTCTCACTGTCACAGTACAACCTGCTATTCTCTTGCTTCTTTCTCAATTCCTCCATAAACCTCTGTAACCAAATCATCTCTTTACTAGCCTCTATAGCAACAACATACTCTGCCTCTGTTGTTGAAAGTGCAACAACCTTTTGTAGTTTCAAAATACAACTTATTTTTGTTCCACTTATAGTGAAAACATACCCTTTGGTGCTCCTCCTGCTATCTTTATCACTCGCCATATCTGAATCAACATATCCTTGTAGAAAATTGTTTGAACCTCCAAAACATAATGCATGAGTAGAAGTACCTTTCAAATACTTAAGAATCCACTTTACTGCCTCCCAATGTTCCTTACCTAGATTGCTCATATACCTACTCACAAATCCCACTAAATGTGAAATATCGAGTCTTGTGCAAACCATCGCATACATCAAGCTACCAACTGCTAATGAATAATGTACCCTGGACATGTATTTTATCTCCTCGTGTGTCTTGGGACACATTTCTTTGATTAATTTGAAATGGATGGCCAACGGTGTACTAAATGGTTTTTCATTCTACATTCTAAACCTCTCCAACACCTTCTCTATGTACTCACCCCTAGACAATGTCAAATTGCGATTTTTCCTATCTCTTGTTATTATCATACCAAGGATTTTCTTTGCAACACCCAAATCCTTCATCACAAATGAATTAGCTAATATATTCTTGAGCACATTTATATCCTACATATTAGACCTTGCAACAAGCATGCCATCTACATACAATAGCAAGATAATATAGCTTCCATTTTCTAGCTTTTTAAAATAAACACAGTGATCAGAATGACATATACTATAACCTTGTTTTGTCATAAACCTATCAAACTTAAAATATCACTGCCTTGGAGATTTTTTTAGGCCATACAATATCTTCTTCAACCTGCATACCAAATTTTCCTTCCCTTTTTCCTCATACCCCTGTGGTTGTTGCATATAAATATCTTCCTCCAAATCCCCATGGAGAAAAGTTGTTTTTAAATCTAACTGTTCAAGATGTAAATATTATACTACCACAAGACTTAAAATATTCCCAATTGAATTCATTTTAACAACAGTTGAAAATATTTCATCAAAATCTATACCTTTCTTTTGTGAAAACCCCTTTACAACAAGTCTAGCCTTGTATCGACTTTTGCCTCCATCTTCTTCCTTCAAATTGTAAACCCATATATTCTGCAATGCTCTTTTTCCTGCTGGCAACTAAACCAAATCCCATGTCTGGTTATTTACAAGTGAAACCATTTCCTCTTTCATTCCTTGCTCCCACTTCTTTTTAGTGTCTACCTGCATTTCCTCTTCATAACATTATGGTTCACTAGAATCAGTCAACAATAAATAATACAATGAAGTAGAGTATCATTCAGAGGGTCTAATTAACCTGGTAGATATTATAACAATACTTGCAGGAGTTTGAGGTATGTTTTTCTCCCGTTGTTGTACATTTTGATTTCCTAGTACCTTTGTGTAATACCCCAAGGCCAAGCCCCTGCAAAATTGTAAACATATTTTATAGGCTGGTGAGCCAAGCGATTATAATCTAAGAGGCTTATGTTTTGATTAGGCCAGAGAACCTAGATGCTAAAGGCTAGGATCCTATTTTGTATATGTAAATACACATATCATTAATATAAATACATCATTGCGTGAAGACCAAACATGATAAATGAAAATGGGGGACTAAGCTCCACTAGGTTGGGTAAGGGAGGGGGATAAGAGGCTAGAGAAAAATGGATAAGCTTGAGGGCTTAACCCCAAGGGAATATTATAATATTATTTTCCTAAATACCATGGGAAGGATAAGGATTTTATCTTAAGTCTGGAGGGAAGAGGGAGTGAATCCCAAGTGGACAGTCACGAACTCCAGGAGATCCATATGTCAATCATGGCACATGCAAATATATGTGGGTAAAATATTCTATTTTACCATATATTCCCATTCACACATGCAAAGATGGGGAGAACAAGTACAAATAAAATACCACCATGATCAACCTTTGGGACTAACATTACCTCTGAGAATTCATGCACCTCTGAAACTTGCAATTAACTGAGCTATCTTGTACTTTCCTGTGAAGTACAATGTGTCTATACCTTGCCTGAGTTCATACTGAACCTTGACAGTTTGTTGTTGTTTTCAATGAAGATATTCTAATTGGGCATGGCCTATTTCTAGCCTCATTGCCATAACTTTTCTCTTGTGAGTAACTCTCTCTAGGTGAGAGAGGATGTTAGAAAATTTATTTCTCCTAGAGGGAGCCGAGTAGCAGCTATATTTCTCTAAGAATTTTGGTATGGCCTATTGTTGAAGACCTAGAAGGTAAGTGGGGCATTCGAAGGACTGCTGAGTAGAGAAGGGTCACACTTCCTTGGGTGGTACAGGCATGTGGGAAATGGAGGTTGTAGGATGTGTGAAATGAGTTGACTCCTAGGAGGGAATCCTTCATGATTGACTGTGCAACTTCCTGTTGTCCCTCCCTAGCCTAGGAATCCCTTTACCCGTATGGAGTTTAGTCCTAGATCGGGGGTGACCCACTATTGAGAGTGATGAGAAGAATGGTCTAAGGCTAGGAGGTTCATGGAATGTCTAGATGTAGTCGGTGGTCTTCACATAAAAAGATAAGTACCATTTCTATGTTAATTTTCATGCTATGTATCTTGTACATGTCTTGATATTTATGAGTATTGCCTATATATGTTGTATGTATAGGCTTACTATTATTCTGCATGAATCTATGTGTTTTCATAATATGTTTTCTTCTTTAAGTTATTTATATATAGATGGTAATTTTGTTTTATGGAGTTGGCATGGTCGACCTGGAAGGCCAGGTATGTTACAATGTATGATGTTTCCTTAATATTTTTAGTGTGGCATTTCCCAGTAGGTCTATGGCTGGGCATGTTAATTTTTTTCCTCATAGTTGGTCAGAGGATTTTAAGAAGTAGCATTCCCTATCCTGGGGAGGTATGGGTGTGTTAAAAAATGGTATCAAAGATCCATTTTTTAACACTAAGCCTAGATTGGGTCGTATAAGTGGTTATTGAAGAAAAAGTTCAAAGGGAATTGTGTCAAGATGGAAAAAATTCGAACCTCAGAGCATCCCTAAGTTGCAAGAAGGCACCACGAGAAAACCTTGGTTGTATTCAAAAGCTCAGGAGGTATAGCGGTTCAAGAAATCTAGCAAAGAAAAGATACCTCAGTAACCATGGGTTTGGAGCCACAAAATTTAAATTTGGGCCGTTAGATTTATTCAGGAAGGGACAGATCCCTCACAATCGTCGGATCCAAAGAAGGTGCCCAGAGGTTAAGTACTAAATTCCTTCAGAATTCAATCCTCTGACCATTTTAAAATTGCAGCAGTGAAAAACTGTCGAAGCCCAGAGCTCCGAAGTTCTGGAGCCCCAAAGTCTTGAAGTCTGGAACCAATCCAGACTGTCCATTTCTAGGGACATGTGTCCACAGATTAAGCAATGTTCATAATTTTAGAATTCTATGGTTTGTTTGTTGTCCTACATCAAAATCATCCGAAGCCCTAAATTCTGAAGTTCTAAAGCCCCGAAGTCCCGGAGTGTCGGAGTTACGTTGACTTGTTCGAAATTTCAACATTTAGGTGTTATAACATGTGTTGGAGTGGAATATCCTGAAGCCCAAAGTGTCAAAGTCCTGAAGCATTGAATATGACATGGCATGATGATGTCACCTAGGGAGACATGAACATACCCTAAGAATGCCACATGTCACCTTGTTGTGTACCTTTAACATGATCTTAGTACCAATTACGACCTTCCACATGTCACTCGTCAATGGGGCCATTGATGACAGTAGAACTAAGGAAGGTTCAGAAATTTCAGAAATTTGACATTTGAAGGAATTGGATGATGATGAAGGAAGATCCTTTGAAGCCCAAAGCTTCGAAGTACCAGAGCTCCGAAGCTCTGAAGAAATAGTTGTTCGAAAATTCAGGATTCGGGAGAAATGGAGTGTGCTAATGTGAGATCTCTCGAAGCCTACAATTCTGAAGTCACGAAGTGCAATGGTGATGTGGCATGATGAAATCATCAAGGGTGACATGAAACTCTTCTAATTATACCACATGTCACTTTTTTTTGTACTATTGATATGTGTTTTGTACCAATGGATACTTGACACTTGTCACTCATTGATGGGGTCATGTGTCACTACCTTATTTGATTGAAAATCAGAGCTAAGAATTTGTTGAGTTCAGAAGTTCATCGTTCGAAGGAAATGAAGGAAGGAGTTATGAAATCCTTCAAAGCCTGAAATGTCAAAGTACCATAGTGTCAAAATGATGTGGCTTGATGACGTCACCTAGGGTGATGTGGACACACGAGATGCTTGCCACATGTCAGTGTGTTTTTTTCTTTTCAAATATTGTTTATGCCAGTTAGAACATGACACATGTCACCCACCTGATTGGTCCATGTGTCCACTTCTGGTGTTCTTCAACGTAGCACTCCTCTAGTGCGTGGTTTCTGATTAGACTCTGGTGGTTCGCTGGTTCGATGTTCAGGAGAAGTGTTATGTTCTACTGGGAAATATACCAAATCTTGGAGTCCTGGAAAACTCTATTGACCGTATATCTAAATAGAGAAGGATGACCTTTGATCCATGAGTTCTCAATTTTTCAAAAATTCAGTGTTCGAGAGATTTGACATGTGCAGGTGTAAAGTCCGTTGAAGCCCAAAGTTATGAAGTCACAGAATGTCAAAAGTGATATGGCATGATGACATCACCTAGGGTGATGTGGACCACTGTATGCATGCCATGTTTCAATTTGTTTCATGAATTTGGTATGTATTTTGTCCCAATGACAACTATAAATGTGCCAACCATTGATTGGGCCACGTGTCACCTATCAGTTTTTCCATGTGTCCACTCCTTGCTTTCGACACGTAGCACCCCTCTGGTGTGTGATTATTGATAAGACTCTAGAATTTCTAAGATTTGGTGTTTGGAGGAAATGGATTATGATGAATGAAGATATTCTGAAGCCCGAAGCTCCAAAGTGTCGGGGCTCCAAAGCTTCGAAGTAGCAATTATTTCAGAAGTTCGCCACTTCAACGTTCAGAGGAAATGTGGTGGGGTGAAAGGAAAACCTCTGAAGCCCAAATTTCCAGATCCCTAGAGGCTCGAAGCATTGTTTAATAATATATTAGTGAGAACTTGGTCATGGCCTATGGTCACATGCATTTGGGGCCATAGAAAAAGGGGATAGTGCCCGAAAATAAATTTTGAAAACGGAGAAGGGCTTAGAAAAGGAGCATGTTTGGTTTTTGATTTGTACATAAATACACCTAAAATAGTAAATAAGGCATGTAACCATGAAGAGAGGATCCAACATAGATCCAAGATCCAATTCAACTCTGAGAAATAATAATAGATGTGCAAATATTACCTCCCAAGAAGTACAATTGTTCAAATAGTCATAACTTCCGGCTCAAAACTTAGAATTGAGCAAGGGAGTAGTCATTGGAAAGGTATGGAACAATAGAAGATAATTGTTCACCCATAAGTTGGATATGAATAGTAATTTTATTAGGAAATAAGAAAAAATAATTTTGGTATATTATTGAATCAGAATGGTTAATGCTTTCATGAAATTATTGAGAACAGTTAGCCTGACAAAGTTTTGTTGGCTGCACATTTTTGCAGAATTAACAATTGTTAGAATAGAATAGATTTATCACAAAGTGAAAAGAGATGGATTATGCACAAGAGGCTTATAGTAAGGAATATGAGATAAGATGAATGGATGTCCATTTTGGAGTTGAAGGAACAAACTCCAATGGGCATGGAGAAGGAAAAGATGAAGATTTGAATATGGTGGAGACCATTAAAATTTTGCAGAAGGATGTCGAAAGTCACAAGGATGATAATGAAAGGCTTATGAAATCCACAAAGAAACATGAAGACTTCAATTTGAAGTTAATGAAGAGCCTAGACATAATTGAAAGGAAATTGGATAAAGAGAGTGGCTCCAACAAATCAGGAAGCCACATGTCCCCTGATGAGAAAAGAAAATCAAGGAGTGTTAGCAGATGCCACCATCACTCTCAAAGGAATTCCAATAGGAGAGCACACAACAACTCAATTGCATTCCATGTCAAGAAGCATAAGAGGTATGGGGTGGATGAAATGTGAGGATAAATGAACAAGAGAAAACCTCCTACTTTTGATGGTGAGCACAAGAAGGATGAAGATACTGAGACATGGCTGCTAAGCATGAGAAATTACTTGCAATTGCATAATTATTATTATCATGTGGAAGGGAGAATTGCTATCTATCAACTTAAGGTAAAGGCATCCATGTGGTGAGATCATCTTGTGTAGGTGCAACACATCAAAGAGAAAAATGTTACCTAGAAGGAATTCAAGATGTATTTTGAAAAGAAATACTTGACTAAGAGATATTATGATAAGAAAATGAAAGATTTATTTGAAATCAAGATGGGAAGTATGTCCATTGAGGAAAATGAAAGAAGATTTTTTGAGTTGTTGAAGTATGTCTCCTTCATCAAGGATGACATAGTTAAGATTCAAAGGTATCTGAGTGGGCTTCAATCTTTCATCAGTGAAAATATTCAATATTATGATCTAAAAACTTTGGAAGAAACCATAAGGCAAATTAAATGCTTATATGATCACCATAAAGGAAATCCCACTTTCCAAAAGGCTTGGGAAGATAGGAAGAAGTTCAAGATGGAATGGAGGAAGAAGAGGAATAAGCCACCATTCTACATAAACATTCCTCAAGGACAACCATATTCTAGAGAGCCCATAGTGATGGTGATAGGTGGAAAAAGGCCAAGGAAGACACCTATTCAATTTTGGGGATGTAAGGGAGATCATATGTATAGGGATTGTCCTCACAGAAGTGAAAAAGGGAGAGCTATTCACAATGTAAAGAAAGAAGAAATAATGGAGGACTTGGGAAGAAGTGTCCCAAGAATGTATGCATTCCTAGACAACAAGAAAGTAGAGTTTCAATCACACATGATATAAGTGTAAGGTATGATCAACAACCATGCCATTGATATTTTAATTGATTCAGGAGCTAGTCATAATTATATAAATCCTCAGGTGGTGGAAAGATTGAAATTTCCAAGAAACAAGCATGGGAAATATTGGTTATTACAAATGGCTACCAGAGCCAAGAGAAAAGTTAATGAGTTGGTTAAGTCATGTCTGTTGGGGATAAATGGACTGAGCACCAAGGAAGATTTGAACATATTTCCTTTAGGATATTTTGACTGTCTAATTGGTATGGATTGGTTGGACCAACATCGTGCTATTTTAGACTGTCATAACAAGGAATTTACTTGCTTGGATGTGGAAGGTAACCTAAGGATAGTCCAAGGAATTCGTAGAGTAGTAACTATCAGAGAGATCTTAGCAATGCAGCTGAATAAATGTTACATAAAGGGATGTCAAATATTTGCAACTCATATAGAGGAAGCACCTAAATATAAGATGTCAAAAATTGAGGAGTATGCAATCCTAAAGGAGTTTGGGGACTTGTTTAAATAAATTCCAGGACTATCCCCTAAAAGAGATATTGATTTCTCTATAAATTTGATGCCTGGAGTAGCTCCAGTATCCAAGACTCCTTATAGGATGAGTACAACAGAACTGAAGGAGTTACAAATGCAGCTTGAAGAGATTATGAAGAAGGGATACATATGCCCAAGTGTGTCACCTTGGGATGCCCCAGCTTTATTTGTGAAGAATAAGGATGGGACATTGAGACTTAGTATTGACTTCAGGCAGTTGAACAAAGTAACTATAAAGAGCAAGTATCCTTTTCCAAGGATCGATGACCTCTTTGATTAGTTGAGGGATGAAAAAATATTTGTAAAGATTTATATGAGGTATGGTTATCATCAACTGAGAATAAAATATGAATACATCAACAAGACTTCCTTTAGGACAAGGTATGATCATTATGAATTCACAGTGGTTCCATTTGGGTTATCAAATGCACCAACTATTTTCATGTGTTTGATGAATGGTGTTTTCTGAGAATACCTAGACAAGTTCGTCATTGTCTTTTTGGATGACATTCATATATATTCCCAGTCAGAATAAGAGCATGAGAAGAACTTGAAAATGATACTACAAGTGTTAAGAGAGCATCAGTTGTATGACAAATTGAGAAAGTGCTCATTTTATCAGAACCAAATTCATTACTTGGGGCGTATCATATACAAATAAGGGATAACAATGGACCTTGAAATGATTGAGGCCATTAAAGGGTGGACAACACCTAAGAATGTGACATAATTCATATCCTTCATGGGTCTTTCTGGCTGCTACAGAAGGTTTATTGAAGGATTCTCAAATATTTCTCACTCGATTACTTCCTTGCAAAAGAAGGGAGTGAAGTTTCAGTGGTTGACCGAATGTGAAAAGATCTTTCATCACTTGAAGCAATTGTTAAACAGTGCTTCAATTCTAAGGATTGCTAATCCAAATGAATATTTCATGGTATGAATAGATGCATGAAAAGAAGGACTTGGTGGAGTACTTGGTCAGAATGGGTCTGTGATATGTTATGAATCATGAAAGTTGAAGGAACATGAAAGGCATTATGCCACTCAGGATTTGGAGTTGGCAGCCATAGTGCACTCCTTGAAGAAGTGGGGACACTACCTCATGGGAAAAAGGTTTGAGTTAAGGATAGACCATCATGGTATGAAATATTTATTTGATCAACCAACTTTAAATTGTAGGAAGAGAAGATGGTTGGAATTTCTCAGTGATTATGACTTTGATATAAATCATATCAAAGGGAAAGAGAACAAGGTGGTTGATACATTCAGCAGGAGAGTACATGAAATGCATGCTACAACCATCAACATGTATCAATCAAATTTCAAGGACAAAATATTAGAGGAGCAAATTTAGATTTGCAATACCAAGAATTAGTGGGAAAATTGTAACAAGGTAAATTGTTGCAGAAGGCTAAGGACTACAAGATGGGAATTGATGAAATTATCATGTACATACAAATAATTTATCTACCCACTTCTCAGGAATTGAGAATTATGATTTTGAAATAAATGCATAATGAACCTTATGTTGGACACCCAGGGTATCAAAAAACAATTACAGCAGTCAAGAGCCAATATTATTGGCCAGGCATGAAGAAAGAAATTGTTGAGTACATTGCCAAATGTTTATAATGTCAAAAGGTCATGCATGAGTAGACACCCAGTTGGGTTGTTGTGGCCATTACCTATCCCTGAGTGGAAATGGGAAGTGGTGACAATGGAATTCATCACCAAACTTCCCAGAACAAGAAAGAAACATGCTTTTATCATGGTAGTGGTGGACAAGCTTACTAAAGCTGCCCACTTCATTCCAGTGAAGCTCACTCACAAGGAAACCAATGTTGTTGATATTTATATGAGGGAAGTGGCCCTATTTCATGGTATACCCAATACCATTGTGTCTGATAGAGACCCAAGGTTCACCTCAAAGTTATGGAAAGGATTATTTAAAGGATTTGGAACAAATCTGAATTCGAGCACAAATTATCATCTAGAATCTGATGGGAAAATAGAGAGAGTGAACCAAGTGATTGAATATATGTTGAGGATGTATGTGATGGAAAAACCGTCAAGATGGGAAGAATATCTACACTTGGTAGATTTTTCTTACAACAATGGGTACTAAGCATCTCTAAAGATGAGCCCATTTTAAGCACTTTATGGCAGAAAGTGAAACACACCAATAAGTTGGGACAACCCAACATACAGAGTAGTGGTTGGGCTAGAGTTTCTTAGGGAAATGGAAGAGAAGATGTATAAGACAAGGAAAAATTTAAATTTTTCTCAAGACATGCATAAAATCTATGCTGATAAGGGAAGAATTCATAGGGAATATTTTGGGGGTGATCATGTATTTCTGAAAGTAAAAGCCAACAAAAGTTCCCTGATGTTCAAAAATCGTTCCAAGTTGGCAGCTCGATATTGAGGGCCATTTGAAATCCTAGAAAGGATTGGGCATGTAGCTTATATTATTTCCTTACCTACATCTATGTCTATTCATAATGTATTCCAAGTATCATTACTCAAGAAGTATATACCTGATGATAATCATGTTATTGATTGGAATGTGATTCAGGTGGAGCAAGAAGGCGCTTTTCAAGTGCATCTGGTGTGCATACTAGACCGGAATATCAAGCAGCTTTGAAATCGAGCCATATATATTGTAAAGGTCCATCGGACCTGGTATGATCTTGAGGATGCAACATTGGAGTACGAGGATGCTATGCGGGCAGAATACCCGCAAATTTTTGAACATTTTTGAAACTTTTTGTATATGTGTATATATAATGCATTGAGGACAGTGCATAAAATAAGGGGAGGGAATTGTAATACCCCAAGTTCGAGCCCCTGTGGAATTGTAAAAATGTTTTATAGTATGGTGAGCCAAGTGATTATAAGCTAGGAGGCTTATGTTTTGATTAGGCCAGAGAGCCTAGATGTTAAAGGCCAGGAGCCTGTTTTGTATATGTAAATATTCATATCATTAATATAAATACATCATTACATGAATACCGACCATGATAAATGAGAATGGGGGACTAAGATCCACTAGGTTGGGTAAGGGAGGGGTCTAAGAGGATAGGGAAAAAGGGATAAGCTTGAGGGCTTAACCCCAAGGGAATATTATAACATTTTTTTCCTAAATACTATGGGAAGGATAAGGATTTTATCCTAAGTCTGGAGGGAAGAGGCAATGAATCCCAAGTGGAGATTCATGAACTCCAGGAGAGCCATGTGTCAATCATGGTGCATGAAAATATATGTGGGAAAATAGTCTATTTTCCCATATCTTCCCATTCACGCATGCACGGACGAGGAGAGAAAACACACAAACATTACAACCATGATCGACCTATGGGATTGGAATTACCTCTCAGCATTCACATTCCTCTAAAACCTACAATTAATTGAGCTATCTGATACTTTCTTCTGAAGTATAACGTGCCCATAACTTTCCTGAGTTCATACCAAACCTTGACAGTTTGTTGTTGTTGTCAACGTAGATATTTTGACTAGGTGTGGCATGTTTCCAGCCTCTGTTCCATAACTATTCTCCTATGAGAAACTCTCTCCAGGTGAGATAGGATGTTGGGGAAGTGATTTCTCCTGGAGGGAGCCCCGCAACAACTATAGTACTATGAGAATTTTGGTACGACCTGTTGTTGAATCCCTGGAAGGGAAGTGGGGCAGCCAGAGGACTGCTAAGAAGAGAAGGGGCACACTTCCTTGGGTGGGATAGGCATGTGGGAAATGGAGGTTGTAGGATGTGTGCAATGATTTGGCTCCTGGGAGGGAATCCTTCCTGATTAACTGTGCAACTTCCTATTGTCGTTGCCTAGCCTAGAAATCCCTTTACCCAGGTGGAGTTTAGTCCCATATCGGGTGTGACCCACTGCTGAGAGTGATGAGAAGCATGGTCTAAGGCTGGGAGGTTCATGGAAGGTTTGCATGCAGTCAATGGTATTCTCATAAAAATATATGTATCATTTCTATTTTAATTTTCATGTTGTGTATCTTGTACATGTCTTGAGATTTATGAATATTTCTTGCATATGTTGTATGTATAGGCTTACTGTTATTCCACATGAATCCATGTTTGCAGAACATGTTGTCTTCTTTAAGTTATTTATATAAATATGGTAATGTTGTTTTATGGAGTTGGCATGGTTGGCCTAGAAGGCCATGTATGTTACAATGTATGATGTTTCTGCAATATTTTCAGTGTGGCATTTCCGAGCAGTTCTATGGCTTGGCATGTTACATTTTGTCCTCAAAATTGGTCAGAGGATGTTATGAAGTAGAATTCCATGGCTTGGGCAAGACAGGGTGTGTTACACTTTGGAATTTCTTTTTCAGTGATCTCATCAGGCACTGTGTATTCTGGTTTTTCTTTTCCTTGTTTATTTCCCTACAACTGATCTTTGTACATGAACTTCTCATTGAATATGACATCTCTACTCCTAATTATTTTGTTATTTTCATAATCCCATAAGTGATAACCAAAATAATTAACACCGTATCCAATAAAAGTACACTTCTTGGATTTTTCCTCAAGCTTTGTTCTATTTTCTTTATCAATATGGACAAATGATTCACAACTGAAAGTCTTCAAAAAATAATAGTTTACCTTTTTACCCATCCATGCCTCCTCTGATATTATACCATCCAAATATATTGAAGGTCCTCTATTTATTAAGTAAACAACAATATTTACAACATCTGCCCAGAAATGTAAGGGAAAACCAACATGCAATCTCATACTCCTTTCACGCTCCATGATTGTCTTGTTCATCCTTTCTGACACACCATTTTCTTGTGGTTTTTGTTATCACTGAAATTTTGTCTGCACATGGTTACAAGAACTCAGCATCGTCAAACAATGATGAAGTCATTCATGGACTTGAATTAATACCACAGCATTCAAAAAAGGTCAAAAAACTATACAAAGTAGTAAAAAATTGAAGAGCGCTTTGCAGACATTGGGTGCGCGTGCACATGTGCGCAACAGGAACGTAGAAGGCATGCACCTACGCACGATGCGCAACTGTTAGTGCAAAAATCCATGCACCTACTAAACAACGCATTTATTGAAGTGATCGGCCTCCCAACCACTTATGGTTCAGCTCCCAAGCCGATTTGACCTCCAAATCCAGACTGGATCCGAATGGTGGGCTGGTCAAAGACCTACGAATTCCCTAAATGGCCTCTTTTCACACTACAAAGTAGTTACACAATGACCCAAAGCAATGCTATAAAAAGCCATGAATGCACCTCATTTTTTCAAGGAATTCAAAGTAATGTTATGCTGCCTAGATTGTTTTGAGGACTCCATCCTTGACAAAACCACATTGGCACCATTACATTCGACAACCCACCTCTCCATTGAGTGGATTTGTAAAGAGTTCTTTCACCACCATTTTCATTTTCTTTTGTTGTAAGGAGAGCTAGCTAGTGAGGGTCCAAGAGCCTTCCCTTGGAGGAAGAAGGGACTCATAGTCCCCTTTCTTCTTGGTGCTTTGTTTTCATCAATAGATCAGCCTCAAACATTGGTGACATGGGTCTTTTGGTTCTTTTTGTTTCTATGTCCCTATGCTCATGATTTTAATTTTTATTGCATCTATTAGTTTAATTCTTAGTTATAGTTTTGTTTTCTTTCCCTAACTCTTTTCTCTATAGTTGTTCTGCTCAGCAGATCCAACTGAGCTTGCAAGAACCTCTTATTTGCTCACCAAGGTGACGGAAGAGGCGCAATAGATTGCCGACTCCACTGGGGAAGGTAACAATTTCCTACCTCATTTGGGTTTATTTTGCTCTTCTTTTAGTTTTTTTAACTTGCAGGTGCACCAACCGGCCTAAGCCGACCTGTCAACCAGCCAATTCCAAGGAGAATTGGGAGAAATCCACTCGGATTTTTATTTCTCGGGCGTGTACCACTTGTGCACGGGTATTTTACCCCACAAACACACATCATGCGCCCATGTGCATTACTCACGGTTCTGTTCTGCGCACGTGCACTTTTTAATTTGTCTCTGCTCGCGCACATGCGCTCTGTGCACCTCTGTCTCCACTGAGACCCGCACATTTTCTCAAAAATTCTCTTTGTAAAGTTGTTGAAATGTGGGGAAGGCCATCTGCCTTCTTGAAAATGATGCCAAGCATGTTTTAAAGCTGCACACAACTTATCCCCCTCATAATATAAAGGGGTGAGTCAAAAAACACATAGGCACTTAGAAGGTTAAAATCAATTTCCCTTCTTTTCTTTTTGCCACATGGATGGCTTGTTTTGACTCATAATCTAATTTGGAAATCATTTTTAATCACATTTAACTTACATTGGGACAAAAAGTTGAGTAACAATCACTTAGTATGCTCTTCTCTCGCGCCTCCAGGCGACCTTGAGAATCAGAAAACGATTGTGAAAAGATTTCATCTTCCTTCAAGAACATTAAAACCTTTAGGTAGAGGACAACGGCCCTCCTTGGGACCCCTCTTAGTTTTCTTTTTTCAAAACACATCTTAATATTGTAACGGGCCCATACATGCCCACATGCTACAAAGATAGGATAGTGTTTGAATTTTTTCTTTCTTAGATCAAAACACTAGGAGAGTTTAAAGGTTTGTAACGGGCCCATACATGCCCACATGTTCAATCTAGGATAGTTTTCAATCTTTTTCTATATTACATCACAATAGGGAGTTAAAGGGATAGTAACGGACCCACATGTCCATATGCTAGCTTCCTATGGCTTTTGAATTACGCAAGGTTGTACCAACGACACTTAGTTAATTAGGTAATCAAACTTTTGTAAGGACCAAGCGAAGTCCACATGCAGCAAGGTGACACCTAATTCACTAAAAATTGGCACACTTTCACCCACACACAAAAGTCACTTATCACTCACATAGCTTCTTCTTGAAAACGTGGAGGTCAAAGTAAGTTTCCCTCAAAAGGATTCCGAAAATACCCCACCCTTTTCTTGAAGAGACTATCCACTCCCACTTTTAACTCAACGAGGTTGGTTTGCACCCCCAACCTCCCAAAACAACTACATCTAAAATATTTCTAAAAACTCACTAAGTTTTCCTCCACAAGAGGTGCCAAAAGAAATTTTTTAGTCTAGGTAGGATTTCGGGGATAGGCATCCAAACAACTCCCCATTATCTGGTTCTCTCATTTTGCAAAACATAGAAGTTGTCAAATAGGGAACTGCAAATCCTCCAAGTCAAGTGTTCCAATTACCATAAGGCAGGGAGATACCCATGAAGGGTTGAAGGCCGAGGTCTAGTTGTTCTATGCGTCCCCCCTTGAGGCACCCACCTCTTGGATGAGATCCAGCCCGTGACCCATTTCTTAGGTCGAAAATCTAAATGTCGCACTTTGACCGAGGTACCTAGTGGCCAACTTTAGGATATCTACCCGGGTGGCAATTGTGGGCTGCAATTGCACCTTGATTGGATTTTGTGTGGCTATTGGGAAGTATCGCCAACTCTTTCAGGATATGCCCCCTTTACCCCTCATTATAACCAATTATTTCATCCTTCACTAGTGTCTCTTCTGGTGGCTTCAGACCCCACTGTTGAGTACTTTTGGAAGGTCCAGTGCTATTTGAGAGGAAGGACGTTACGTCTTCTAGGACATGAGCATTTGCTTTATTTTGATTCCCCCATGCGGAAAAAACCCATTTACCCACATATATGCTTCTTTCTCATGTTATGTATGATGCACATCTGATTACAGTTTGATTTGGATATATATATTGTGTAAGCATTGACGCAAAGGATCTTGTTTCTATATTATTCTCACCACTTTTTTCACACATTCACACAGATAGTCTGACATCATAGGGGAACCACAGAACCCCCGTCGTTCATGATGCTTTCTCAACCTCCCTCCTATTTTAGGGGGAGTAACTGGTCGTGCCCGCTCATCGGCACCTCCTTCACACACTCCTGTGAGTGCTACTATTTTAGGATCAGCTTTGCTTGGTTCTACACTACTTGGGTCCACTTCCCAAGGTCATCCGTTCACTTGCTCTCCTTTACACGGAAGCGGGGGACCCACTTCTTCTCAAGGAGGAAGTACCAACCCACCTAGCCCCCCTCATGAGTCAGGTTCACAACAAACTCACAC
>JZKD02S0066751.1:40642-65391 GCA_000966675.3 Picea glauca | reverse complement strand
TTCCAGTAGCAAAGGCTTGAGGACCAAATACGCTTGCGCTATATGTTCAGAGTATGGCCATTATACCCATCATTGCCCGGCTCTGCCACGTTTTTAGTAGACATTAACCGCAGTACGTCAGAACTTCCAGAACAACCCCAGCCCTGCTACGTCCTCCTCACCAAACATCACTGACATCCGGTATGTCACCACTTCTGTCAATGAACGGATGAGATGCCCAGGCTCCATCTGCGATTCCTTAGCTCATTTTACATACTAGTGTCCTATGATCTTTGAATACAGGCAACGCCAATTTACCCTACTTCAACGGCCCATGACGCCAATCATTAACATCACCTCGCCGTCAGAAGCTCTTCATATCATCTCTCTTGAACTCGAGGCCCTCCCAATGCCTCCATGGTTCTTAGATGACTTATCTGAGGATTCACCCCCCAACCCTCCGAACTCTCCTGCTCACTCCACGATGGGCATTGTACACCCAAGCACCATGGGTACCCCTCAATACTTCAATATATGGTTTATGTCAAGTGAACCCTCACCCTCTCCTAACATTGTCCCCCCTGTTTCTTCACCAAGAGGCAACCACATGACGAATGTCACCGAGATCACTCCTCAAGACCCATTGTATTCCCGATGCTTCCACTGCGATGAAGAAATACTTGAAGAGTTAAACCACCTGGACTCTCCCTGGGATGCGCTACACCATCGTGCACTCTTCTTACCACAGGATGCCTCTATGCCTCCTAACCTCCACCCCATTTACGCAGTCAAGACCAAGGATTCTATCCCATCAGGATCTATCGACTGGTTCAAAAACCCTATTCTTGCACCTGGCGCTTTTGAAGAAGGCAACATGGCCAACATTTCCCCCACCATTAAAATTGACATTTCCATTAAAAATGGCATCATTGAAGAAATCACCATTGGAGTTGCTTGCCCTCCTCACGAAATCGCCGCATATAAAGCCCTCTTCTAGGAGTATAGGGATATTTTCTCCTGGTCATACATGGAAATGCCTGGCCTCGATCCCTCTATTGTCGAACATTGCATCGACACCTGGCCAGACATCACACCCATTCACCAAAAACAACGGCCGCTACACCCATCCAAAGCCGCGGACATCAAAGCCAAAATTGACAAATTACGCACTGCCAGGTTCATTTACCCCATCGCCTATACCTCATGGGTTTCCAACCCTGTTCCCGTCAACAAAAAACAGGGCACTATACGTGTTTGCACAGAATTTCGCGATCTCAATCACGCCTGTCCCAAGGACAACTTTCCAATGCCTTTCATCGATCAAATTATTGACGACTGCGCTGCCCATGAGGCAATCTCCTTTATGGATGGATTCTCTGGCTATAATCAAATTCAAATCCACCCAGCTGATCAGTATAAAACCACATTCACTACCCCGTGGGGTACTTTTTCATATCATGTCATGCCTTTCGGCTTAAAAAATGTTGGCGCTACTTTCCAATGGGCTATGACATACATCTTTCACGATCTAGCTCATATCATCCTCACCTACTTAGATGATCTCACCGCTCGCTCCAAGAAACGTACCCAACATCTTGATGATTTACGAATCATCTTCCAATGGTGTTGTCAGTACAACATCCGCTTGAACCCTCTCAAGTGTGTATTCTGTGTCACCGCAGGGCACCTCCTCGATTTTATTGTTTCCCAAAGCGGTATTACCGTGGACCCCCTCAAAGTCCAAGCTATCACCGAAATTCCACCTCCCCAGAATTTATGACAACTTCAGAGTCTGCAGGGCAAAGATAACTTTCTTCGACACTTTGTCCCCGATTACACTATACGCACGCATGGTTTCCTTCGCTTACTACGTCACGACATCCCATTTCATTGGGATGACCACACCCAACAGTCATTTGACGATCTTAAAGCAGCGCTTTCAAATGCACCTTTAATTAGTACACCTGACTATAACCATGACTATATCCTCTACATATCAGCATCAGCTGTATCAGTAGCTGGCGTCCTCGTCCATCTCGGTGATGACAACCGTGAACATGTCATTTATTACGTTAGTAAAAACCTCTCAGGGCCACCCTTGAAATATAAACACGAAGAGAAACTTGCTCTTGCAGTTTTCCTCGCAGTCCAGAAGCTGCGCCATTACATTCTGCTTCATACCACAAAGGTCATCGCAGATTCCAACCCTATGCAGTACTTGCTCAGCCACCAGCAAGTTAACGACAAATTCACTCGATGGATCGTTATCCTTCAGGAATACGACCTTGAGTTCTGAACACCTAAGGGTAAGAAGGCCCTCATTCTCACTGAACTTGTCATGGCCCTCCCCTCTGACACTACCAGTACCCCCATCAACATAGACTTTCCCGACGAACATCTCTTTTACATTACTTCAGATGATCCTTGGTATGATGACCTCCTCGTCTACCTCCGAAATCAAAAGTTTGGTAACCACCTTTCATGAGATGATCGTCAACGTATTTTCCATCAGACCCCCTGCTATCTCCTCATCGGTGACATCCTATACGGACGGGGCGTCGAAACCATTCTTTGTTGATGCTTGACTATTGACGAGGCCGACAGAGTCTTAAATGATTGTCACAGCGACGCATGTGGGGGCCATCTTTCAGGCATATCCACTACTCAAAATATTATCCGAGCCGGTTACTTTTGGCCCACCCTGTTTCATGATTGAGTTCATGCTGTGAAACGATGTGAGCAATGTCAGCTCTACACCAACAAAGCCCGAGCTACCCCTGCTCTTCTTCACCCTGTCATTACCGCCGACCCCTTTTGTAAATGGGGTGTCAACTTCATGACTTTTAATCCCCCCTCCAGCAATGGCCACAAATACATTGTTGTCGCCATTGATTACTTCACCAAATGGGCAGAAGCCATGCCCACCTTCAACAACACCGCTGACACTGCAACACGTTTTTTCTTTAACCACGTGATTTTATGCTTTGGCGTACCTCTCCAACTTGTTTCCGATCATGGGAAACACTTTGAAAATGAGATATTCGTGGAACTCTCATCTCGGTTAGGCTTCTCTCATGAGTTTTCCTCACCATATTACCCTCAGTCTAACAGACAGGTTGAGGCAGTTAACAAAGTCCTCAAGACCATGTTACAATGCACAGTTAATAACATAAAACCAATTGGCATCATATGTTATTTTCTGCGCTATGGGCTTACCGAATGTCTGTGAAAATCGCTACAGGTTTCACACCATTTCATCTAGTCCATGGGGTTGAGGCCACTCTCCCCATCAAGTGCGAAATTCCCACCTTATGCACCGCAATTAAGCTATTACCTGATACTGCTCCAATGGAGCAGTGCTTGCTGAACTTGGAGTCTCTAGATGAAGATCGTTGATCTTCCTTACAGAACAACAAGGCAGCTAAAAAATGCACCAAAGCTACCTTTGATCGCCATGTTAACCTTCGCTCATTTCGCGAAGGCGACCTCGTCCTTGCCTACGATATCGCTCATGATACCTTTGGCCATGGAAAATTCCAGTCCCTCTGGCACGGCCCATACATCATTCAACATTGCCTCACCAAAGGTGCATATATTTTGGCCTCTCCCGAGGGCCTTCCTCTCAAAGAACCCGTCAACGGGTTGTACTTAAAGAAATTTTACGCTTAAACATAGTCATTCTACTTTAGGTTATTTCTTTTCTAGCATTTTTAATCTTTTTTCTCCCTCCCTCACGTCTAAACTATCCTTTGTTCTATTGAAAGATGCTTCCTCCACCAGCCTACCACATCGGCTATGCCGACGGCGCCAGCTGTTGGATGCAAAATCTCACTTCGGCTGCTTGGGCTCTCTATACCCCCTCACATGAAATGCTCCATTCAAGCAGCATATGTTTAGGGTCAGCCACCAACAACCAAGCCAAATACACTACTGTCATTGGCCTCTTGGCCGACGCCTAGCATCATCATATTCGTCACCTTAGCATCTTCCTTGACTCTCAACTAGTCGTTCTCCAGCTCAACAATGTGTACCACGTCCGTGATCCTTGCCTCTTTCACAAATACCTGCAGGTTAGGCTTTTATCTCGACATTTTGATTCCATTACATTTACACATATTCCATGACAATTGAATCAAATAACAGATAACATAGCTAACATGATGTTATATTGGCATATATCACATCAAGCTACCTCTACACATACATAAACATATCACAAAACCTATCACAGCATATATATAGAATAGACATCATCAACTCATAAAAAAAAAACATGTAGACACAATATGGATCTCAAATATGTATACTCATGTATATATAAAGGCTCATGAAGCCATCCGAATGTTTACATACAAAAATACACGTATCTGCAGGCCAATGCAGCACCTCGGTACAAAAATGGGCTCACCAACCTATATACAACAAAAAAATGTATACATCACGCACCACTCATGGTGCCTCTATCACGCCACCACCTGCTCCTCCAGGCGGTGGCGGCCCACCACCACCTGCCCCAGGCGGTGGTGGTCCAGCCCCTACCGGACCCTCCTGCCCTGGCGGCAGGCGTCCAATCGTCATAGAAGCAACCACTACTGGTCGTCGCACTATGGAACGCCATGGTGGTGGTGCCCCCACACACTACTCCAGGAAACTCTCGTCCTGGATGCGCGACCACATGCCCTCAAGCACATCCTATAAAACCGTCTCTAGACAACGGCGTATATCATCAAAATCCACTCCGGCTACCGCCGAAGGAGTGTGTGATGGCCCAGCACCAGGGTCATCAAATCGACACCTCCTCGCTGCCCTCTCTGGCTTAGTTGGTCGCCCCGCGGATCCTCCTGCCGACGTCTCTCTCCCCGCGACAATCTCTCTGGCTCCCGGCGAGCCGGCGCTCTATGAAACTCTACCTCGCGCCCGTGAGGTGCCACATCTACACATACAAACAAACAACAGATAGTATCAGCATCTATATCATCAACATATGGATGACTATCTCAAAAAACACACAACCATACATAATCTACATCATCAATCAACATACCTCGATGATCAAAAACCTCCCCAGGAGGTAGCACCATATCCGGATCATCCCGGAAGTCCACCCTGGCATAGGGGTACTGCAAAATCACCTGCGACATCTGCCGCAATACCTGGGCTGCCTCTACCAAAAAGAAGTGGCCCCCTTCACCACCACCATGGTGAAGCAATACAGTTGACCACCACCTCAACCGCGACTCTCGTGCCCTAGGCACACTCAATAGAATCCTTAGGTGCAACATCGACACCCTCTCTAGAAACCAGGCCATGAGAATGGATCCAAAGGAAAACTCCCCTGCACCAGTAGACCAATAGTGGTCCAATTGCACCACCATCCTCGCATGTAGCGTCATCCCCCAAGCAAAACGCTCACCGACCAACACTCTCTCCAGCACCAGAAGCTAGCCCCCACTGATCTGCTGGGTCACCAGTGACCCATATACTCGTACAATCATCACTGCTATACAACGATGTGCCAGGGATTCTATTGCCGATATACTCACCACCGTCCTGGACATGAAGTTCTGCCCTGAACAATATCTCCAGCCCACATCAGCAAGCAAAGTACCCATCGGCAACACTGGCTCTACCGGTAGGGGCGTTCCCCGCAATGGTAGCCCAGTCAAGAAATATATACCCTCCACCGTAGTGAAGGAGATCTGCTCTTCTCGCACGAGGAAGCAGTGGAGTTCTGGACTCCACATCTGAATCAAAAACTGCAGGAGATACTCCTGCGCCCGTATCAACGGGCACTCAAATAACTTTAGCAACCCAGTGGTTGCCAAAGTCACATGCACACCGGGCTCCTCAATGGCCACGGCATCTCGCAGCTGCGACCAGTCTCACTCTCGCCACCCCACTGGAATCATCACCACCGTCCACCTGCAGACAACACAGAGTCCTATATCAGCTCACAAAACCATCAATAGCATCAAAAAGACTCATTTTTATACCCCTCAACCTTGCCTCCTAGGCGCGGTTTTGTTACCCACAGTCATGCACACATGCGCGCCTGTTCACTACACAGGTGCACACTCATGCACACCTATTCGCTACATAGGTGTGCATGAGTGCGCACCTATTCACTACACAGGTGCGCACTCATGCACACCTATTCACTATGCAGGTGCACACCATTGCGCACCTGTTTGTTTCACAGGCGCACCCCTACGCGCGCCTGTTCACCATATAGGTGCACAGAGGTGTGCGCCTGTTCAATCCACAGACGCGCACTAGTAGCACGCCTTAAATTTCCTCTACCGCACCCCCATGCATGTATATCTTGTGGGCAGGCGTGCACATGTGCACGCCTATCACCGGATTGCCCGCGCATGTGGGGCCCATACCCCCTAAATACCTCTGTATGGCCCTCCGTACAGCCCCTGCCCAAAAATTGAAAATCTATTTCTATGCAGGATGATCAGACCACTAACCTGATACTCGCCACTCCTCAATCAGATGCCTCATCCTCCCTGAATCTCTCAATCTCCTCTGAAAACTGCTCATCCAGTCACTATTGTAGCAGGTACAAATGAGGTGGCAATGTGGGCCCTACAACTATATATAGGCCTTTTTCCAAACTTCCATTCACCATTTCGGGCGCCCAAGGTGTCCATTTTTCAATCTGTCTTCAGCCACAGGATTAGCATCCCATCATCTACATCACATCCATCCCTAGGCCTCTTTTCATCCTGAGCCCCCAGGGCACCTTTTTTCATACCACTGGTCAGGTACGCATGCGCATATTCACATTTATCAAATACATGCTCATATTTGTGATTCTCTTCAGATATTGTTCACTTTGGGTATTTGGTTTTCATGTGTGTAGGTACTTGATCCGCATAGATCAACACAACCCCTTCAGGTATATACGCAGCACTAGCATGTAGTCTTTCCCTCTATATCGCACTTTCATTTCCAGTTACACCCTCTGACATTTACCTCTAGGATCCCCCTTCCCGGCTCTGCAGTACCCACACCTCCATTTGCATCTTTGGTACTGTCACCCGGTAGCATTCTCACCCACATGAGTTGTCCCATTCATAGCACCTTTTGGCACTTCTGACACTCATGCTATTTTTCACAACCTTTAGGGATGGGAGTCCCGATGGTCTTACATCATGTTGCAAATTGACCACATACTAATTTTCCTCATTTTGCTAGCTTTCCCAATGGACTCCTAGATTATCTCTTCATGGTTCTATTTTTGACTGCACCTCTGCAGTATCATAAGCCCTCCATTTCCTCCACACTTAGTTTTCCCATCTACAAATATCCCTTCATTTCACCTACCTCATATAGAAACTCACCAATGGGGCCCCCACCCTTCCTTAGTTCTCCAAGCACATTATGCCCTACTCGGGCCAATCATATTACATTGGGGCACCCATTTTTGTATTTGTACACTTCTCCCCACAATATTCTTTATTTATTGTACAAACGCGTTTATTTCCAGTCATTACATTACCTTTTTGTCGTCACCTTTGGCGACCTGCTTTCCTTTTTTTGGCCAAACGCAACCCATGTCACCCTTGGTTGGAGGATTACTTCTCATCTACCCTCACCGGCATTGTCGATATCTTCAGAGTACCCCGCAGGTCACTTACCTCTACCCTCTGAATTTGTTCACCTTGTCTTGCCTCTGGCACAACTTATCCCCAGTCTTGTCGTCCCCCTGACACTCGACCTCGTTGAATGGTTACGACCACTCTTTATCTCATACATCCTCCAACCCAGGGCAGTCTTGAGTCATCCCACATCTTGACTTCGTCCATATACCTTTGCCACTCCCTCACCTCACTTAGTAGATTTCACAGAGCTATTTGTTTCTAGGAGTCGCGTCACCCTTTTTCTCAACATCAACACAGTTTTCCAGAAGGGTGACAGTATCTTGATTCTCATTATCCTCAATGAGATCTTGGACAGCACAGGGTGACACACCATTACTCCCTGCTATTTTTGACCCCCATAACATTCGATGCCAACACTTTCTCATGTTACGGTGGGTCTTACTTTGCGACTATTGTAGTTCATTCTTTCAGTTATCGAAGACCTCTAAACTTGGTGGGGCTCTCAATGCCCACATCATCGCTACTACTTATTACTGCGATCACTGCCTACTATTCAGAGTATGTTCATTTGCAAAATTGTCTTCTGCCTTTATCACATCCGCCCCTGAGGGCGTTGCAGTTTTCTACACCAACACTTCTGTCATCTTTTTCAGAGTTATATGACACGAGCATGGGGCATGCCCGCCTCGTTTGTACACAGTTTTTCTTTTATCCACCTCACGGAAGATCGGGTCCTACCGGTTCCTTTTTTCTCCAATGGATCGCTCTGAATGATCCCACTATTACTCTCTCTTACAACAACATTCTCAGTAGAAGAAACATTGATGGATTTTGGCTATACGTATGCTCCTAACCTCATCCATCAGGGGGCATCTGTTATCACTGAAATTTCGTCCGCACATGGTTACAAGAACTTAACATCGTCAAACAATGATGAAGTCATTCATGGACTTGAATTAATACCACAACATTCAAAAAAGGTCAAAAAACTATACAAAGTAGTAAAAAATTGAAGAGCGCTTTGTAGACATTGGGTGCGCACGCACATGCGCGCAACAGGAACGTAGAAGGCGCACACCTGCGCACGATGCACGACTGTTAGCACAAAAAGCCGCGCACCTACTAAACGACACATTTATTGAAGTGATCGGCCTCCCAACCACTAATGGTTCAGCTCCCAAGCTGATTTGACCTCCAAATCCGGACTGGATCCAAATGGTGGGCTGGTCAAAGACCTAAGAATGCCCTAAATGGCCTCTTTTCACACTACAAAGCAGTTACACAATGACCCAAAGCAATGCTATAAAAAGCCATGAATGCATCTCATTTTTTCAAGGAATTCCAAGTAATGTTATGCTGCCTAGATTGTTTTGAGGACTCCATCCTGGACAAAAGCACATTAGCACCATTACATTGGACAATCCACCTCTCCATTGAGTGGATTTGTAAAGAGTTCTTTCACCACCATTTTCATTTTCTTTTTTTGTAAGGAGAGCTAGCTAGTGAGGGTCCAAGAGCCTTCCCTTGGAGGAATAAGGGAATCATAGTCCCCTTTCTTCTTGGTGCTTTGTTTTCATCAATAGATCAGCCTCAAACATTGGTGACATGGGTATTTTGGTTCTTTTTGTTTCTATGTCCCTATGCTCATGATTTTAATTCTTATTGCATCTATTAGTTTAATTATTAGTTATAGTTTTGTTTTCTTTCCCTAACTCTTTTCTCTACAGTTGTCCTGTTCAGCAGACCCAACTGAGCTTGCAAGCACCTCTTATTTGCTCACCAAGGTGACGAAAGAGGCGCAACAATTTTCTTGGAACTGTCTTCTCTCTATGAATCCCATGGTATGAAAAAATCATCAAAATCCTTGTTGCAATATTGACCTCCATTATATGATCTGAGACACTTCAACCTTTTCCCTATCTCATTCTCAACCAAAGCTTTCCATTTCTTAAAATTATAAAAAACATCAGAGTTTTTTTTAATGCAATAAACCCAAGTTTTTCTAGTTGCATCATTAATAAAAGTAATATTATAATGAGAGCCACCAAGAGATGATACCTGAGTTGGTCCACATATATATGTATGCACAAGATCTAACCTTTCACTCTTCTTTTCTTTTTTGACTCTGAGAAATATGACTCTTTTTTTTCCATAAACACAATGCTCACAGAAATCCAAATCAATTTGGTTAAGATCTGGAAACAAATTTCATTTGTGAAGTATCTACATCCCCTTCTCACTCATGTGTCCAAGCCTATGATGCCACAATGTTGTATCCACTCCTGTAGAAGCTAAATAGATATAAGAGTCAGTATAACTAGTACATAAATACAATGTACCTACCTTCTCTCCTTTTGCTATCACCAATGATCCTTTGGTGACCTTCCACACCTTATTTGTAAATATGGATATACAACCTTCACTTGCCAACTGCCCTGTTGAAATTAGATTTTTCCTTAGATCTGGAACATGTCTTACCTCTTTCAAAAACCATTGGTTTCCATTCCTTTTCTTTATTTTACCTTTCCCATTCCAACCATTTTTCATGGTGCATCATCACCCAAATGAACCTGTCCAAAATCACCTTGAACACAACATAAAAAATTATTCCTATGGGGTGTGGCATGAATTGAAGCCCTTAAATATACTACTGAAGACTCAGAAATATTATCTACATAAAGAATCAAAGCATATTGTAACACATCACCTGTTACATTTGCTTCCTGATTTTTCTCCTGCTATCCATCTCTTTGTTTCTTTGGAGATTTGCAGTCTTTCTTCAGATGTCCATTCTTCCCACAATTCCATCACTCTATCTTTCCCAGTCTGGATTTGGATCTTCCCTTCCTATAATTCTCACCGTTCCCTGAACCCTTTCCTATATCCTTTTGTCTTCCCCTATTCTCCATGTTTAACACATTACCTAATGTCTCACCTGTGATTTTCTATCACATTTCCTCTCTAAGGATAACACCAAAAACATCATCAAATTTTAAAGTGTTTGAACCAGAGATAGAGTTACTTACAACCATGACCAAGCCGTTCCAACTTTCTATCAATGAGAACAAGTCTATAAGAGCCATGAATTCATCATCAAAGTCCACTTTTACATAACTTAGTTGATTAGTAACCATATTAAATTCATTTAAATGATCGACAATAGACCCACCTTCTAACATCTTCATATTAAATAATATCTTCATTAGAAATACCTTATTGGACGTCGAGGTTTTTTCATACAATTTATCCAATGCATCCATCAGCTCCTTCATTGTCTTTTCTCTTGAAATATTGAAAGCCATCGACGCTGCCAGGCTCAACCGTATCGTTCCTAGTGCCTTTCTGTCAAGAACTTGCCATTCTTCGTCCTTCATGGTCGTTGACTTCTTTTCTATTCCACACAATGGTAGGGATATATCCTTCTGATATAAATAATCTTCCATTTACATCTTCCATAACTGGTATTTTTGGCCGTTAAATTTATCAACCCTAAACTTTCCATCTTCCGCCATTGCTCCCACTCGAAGAAAAAAACCTCTTTTCCTATGAGTTACCTTTTTCTATGATACCAGTGGTTAGAAAAATAGGATCACAGAGAAATAAAAAAAAATGCAGAAATAAAACACAGAAGATACACAATACAATGGAGACACAGATATACTTGGTTCACCTAGTGTGGGCTACGTCCACCATATAAATTGCTAGGTCCTTCCTTTTTATTATCCAACAAATGAAGGGATACAACCTACAACACACCTGATGTAACTTCCTCTTCTTTCTCTCACAATATCATCTCTCATAATAAAATATTCTCAATAATTCATAGGCGCAATACATTTCCCTCATAAAAGAGGGTTTCCTTCTAGGGAAAAAAACCCTAACATAACTTCTACCATCACATCTATGACCTTCTAATGAATGGTCCATATTTACAATAAAATTACAATATACATTTACAAGGAAAATTTTCCTTCAGGGGCTTCACTCTCAAACACTTGCTTTCCCCCAGACCCCGAGGGGGGGAAAGCACCCCTGTAACCCCCCATGTGGAGGGATGTATAATATTTCGGGGTGTACATTCTTCATGGGGTATAAACATGGCTGAAAACCAAGACCTATGAAACAGGAAGATAATTAGGCTCCACAACCAACAATGCTTCTCTTTGGTTTCTTGTTTATGAAAGTCTTCTATTTCCATGAATAGAACTCTTTATGTCTCACTTTCACTTACTTCATCTTTGCATGATGAGGAGCATCTTCTTTGGTGAAAAAGTTTTTCTTGAAGACTTTATTTTGGTTCTTCTTCCTTTATAAGTTTGTTTTCTATTTGAATCATCCTATTCATTTATTTTATTTTTCTTGTGAGGACATTTGTTAGCAAAATGACCAATACCATCACAGTTAAAACAAATCAATGGAAGCTTACCTTTATATCTTTCGTCGGTTCCCTTTTTCAATCTTCTGACAAAGTTGGCCACTTTTTCATCGTCTTTTGAGATGTCACTACTGTTGCTATATTCTTTTTCTTTTTTCTTTCCCTTTTTCTTTTACCTTTTGGATGCTTTGAATAATGCTTCTTTTATACCTGGATTTTCCTATTCATTTCTCATTATGTGAAGATTCCATGTAGTTCATCCATGCTTATTGAGTCTAGATATGCTCTTTCTTCTAGTGCTCATTAGATATTAGGATAAAATATCATTGGAAGAGATATTAGTACCTTTTCAACAATTATAGATTCTTCAATTTCTTTTCCCAATCCTATGATTGCATTCACTATTTCATCAACTCGTAAAAAGTAAGCTGCAATATTATCATCTTCCATCATCTTTACCTGTTTGAATCGACCTCTGTAAGTTTCAAGCTTTGCTACTTTGACTTTTGAATCTGTTTCATAAATATTTTGAAGTTTGTCCCAAATCTCTTTAGCGGAGCTAAAATGTATAACTTTTGTATATACCGAATCACAAAGACCATTTAGAAGTGCATTTGTGGATTTTGAATTATTTAGACTGATTTTCTTTCCATTTTCATTTATTGGTGGAACTGTTGGATCTTTGTATTCATCTACAACTGATTTCCAAACTTCTAATCCCTGTGTATGTACATATGTTTTCATCATTATTCTCCAGAATGCATAGTTTTGTCCATCAAATTGTGGTATTCCATTTTTATACATATTGTTTCTCTACATGATTTACCTTTCAGTGGTTAAACTAATTTCTAAAGGAACCTAACTCTGATACCAATTGTTAGATTACCAAGAGGGGGCCTGAGGGGTGAATCAGTAATAGATCTTTTTCATCCTTTTAACCATAGTATGCAAGTGTAATTTATCTTTATGATCAATATATCATTAGCATCCAATAAGGGAAAAGTAAATGAACCATGAACAAATGAATAATCATACACATACATAGTACACCAATATTTTTATGTGGAAACCCAATGAGGGAGAAAACCACAGAATGATTTTTCTTATATGTATTTAATAATGACATTCATTGGAAGCACCAACATCCTTTTTTCTATAGCTACAATTGGAAGGAGGCTTCGACCCCCTATATATTTCAGGATACAACCTAAGGAAGCTACAACTCCCCAATTCTATGGCTACAATCAGAAGGAGGATACAACCCCCTATGTTCTCTGGCTACAATCGGAAGGTGGATACAACCACCTATCATTGCCCCGTCCTACCACCCTAGAATATAAGTGTCAAATGAAGAAACCACTGCCACACTGTCACTGTAAGATATACCAGTAAACCTGTACAAACCTGTACCACTGCCCTATAATCAACCTGTACTTGAAATTCAAATAATCCTATACCAAAAAAAAAGCAATAGATACTCTACCTTTATGTTTTGCAACATGTGTATGTATGTTCCCTATATATACTACAACTCGCGTATGTATGCGACCTATCTATTATGTAGCCTACGTATGCCTTCTGAAAATTAGATTTTTCTCTCTTCTAAAATTTTTTGACCCTTTGCAGCCTATTTCACATCAACCAGCAACCTATCATTGTGTCCAGAATGTAATTGTTCCTTGTGCATACATCCTCATACATATCCTTTACCCAAAGAATCTATATCTCTCTAGTCATGTGCCATACAAGTGTGTGTAATCATGAACAAGTATAATAACCCTCACATGAACTAGACATCAAACCCTTTATGATATTCAACCTCTCAATACATAAACCACTTAAAAAATACAAGATCTCAACCATTTACCACAAAAACCCTTAACCATATGCTAAGAAATACAACATGTGCCTCAACTCTAACAAGATGTATCAATGATAAATATTGATTATACCAGCGCCGTATTCTTATAGATCTGACTTATACAAAAAGTCCCATGCAACAACTAATGTCTCTAGGGAAAATCCTCAAACCCCCATAACCATTTCTCATGTATAAAACAAAATCCAACTACTCATAGAAATAAGACATACCTTTTGAACTAGTAGATAGATCCGATGTGCTTGATCACTGTAGATCTTCCTGGGAGCTTGTTTTTAGACTCTAGAGTCCTGACATATTCATATTCTCAAGTTTTTAGGCTTTACCCTCATGTACATGCCCTATTATACTACTATCCCACGTACATACGGGCCCTGCTCCACTGTAGTCTGCATACACCTCAAAAACTAGGGTTTTTTTAGTACTTTCTGTAATTCTAAAACTTTCACCGTCAACCCTTTGTGATACCTCAAACTTGCACAACTTCAGATATATCAACGAATACTTGCAATAAACCTTACATAATAATAGATATTCAATGTGATCGATAGGTGCTAATAGGAGATCCTTTATCTCTTATTTATACTTCCATGTAGCTTCCTCAAGGGTTTACCCTCTAACCAATTTAACCCAATTTCCTTCTTTTAGGGATAACCCACTTCTAACCACTTTTCCACTTCTAACCCACTTTGCTACAAATGGTAAATTCTCCTATTCTAGTTGCGAGTAATTTATTTTTAATTATTTTCTTATTGCAACAACTTAACCCATGATTAACTCCTAGTTTTACTCACTTGACTAGTCAACTTCTTCTAGGAGCTTCTAGAATAATTTTGACTTCTTTGACCTTCTAGACAACTCATGAGGGTTCTCCAACTTCACAAGGACATAACTTGCTAATCATGAGGATTTATGTGGTGTTCCACATATCACCGAAAATGGCATGACATGTACTATCCATCTAGAATAATCTTACCTACAAATATATTGAACTTCATACCATTATACATCAATCAAACTAAAGTCCCTTAACCATACTATTGGGGCTACTAGAATTTGCTACCAGACTTGCTTCAAGGGTTGACATCAATGAAAACAAACCCAATTAATCAACCTCGAGTACTACTGTTGGACCACATACATATATTAGAGAGTTATAGCACAGGGAAAACCCTTGTTTGTAGAAACCTTGAATACCCTAATCCTTTGGACAAAAACATAAACATAATAGACAAGATCTATTGCCATGCAACTGTCTCCTGCATTCTGGTTGTGAAATTCCTACACATTTCTTCTTATTAAACATTTGGCCATTTTGTCACTGAAGTATTATTTATCTCAAAGTATAACTCTGTAGGAGTAAAAAGAAATAAAAAATGAGTCTGGGGCTAGTCAACACCCTTATTTGCAACCTAGTCCATTTCATTCCTCTCTTCATTCTGATCGCAGTGGTACCCATCAATTTTGAGCCTTTTTTTTCTGTCTCTAGTTCCACCCCTTTCTAAGACACCCTTATTTGACACCTATCCCATTGGACTACTCTCTTTTTCCTGATCACCCTGTTACATCTCATTTTTTGTGGTCCCAATTTTTGTCTCGACACCTCATCTAATACCTAAGCCATTACCATGCAAACCACCCAAGATCTAACCCAAGATGAATGGGAGACTAGGTTTTCCAACTTAGAAAAGTGAATGGACTCCATCGCTGCTACCATACAAACAACAATCAATGACTCCCTCCCTACAATAGTCCACGCAGCCATGCAACCATTCACAAAAGGTAAGCAAGTAGAGCCCAATGCAGAGGGCCCTAAGCATTCCCATTATGAGAATACTCATTCCTCCCACTCCCCTTGGGGTTATCCACACTCTTTGAATAAGGTGCCCAAATTTGACATGCATAAATTTTATGGATCCAACCCAATAGGGTGTGTCTCTCAAATGGAACAAAACTTCTCCCTCCATAATATTTGGGATGATGAGACCAAACTTCATGTAGTGTTTTTGTACCTGGATCAAGAACGATGGAAGTGACATATGAAATTTTATCTAGGAAATACCACTTGGAACATGTTCACTAAAGTAGTTTATTCCCATTTTTATAGGGAATCACATTTCTTGTGTAGACTCACCAAGTTGCATCAAACTGGATCAGTCACATATTTCATCATGCCATTTGAACAGTTGGTTATATGAACTAAGGTCTAATCTGATGCATTTTACCTTGAATATTTTATCAGTGGCTTAAAGGAAGCCATTTAGGATGATGTGAACATGCATCATCCTACTATATGGTTACAGGAATGTCAATTATAAAATGAAGCTGAGACCATCCTTCAGGCCCCACCCATGAAGGCTCCATTTCTCAACCGTCCTTGCCCTGGGGCTGACCCAACTCTGATACAAACATTGAACGTCCAAAAATTATCTCCAACTGAAATGGAATAATGTCTCAATCAAGGACTTTGTTACTATTGTGATGAAAAGTATTCACTAGGGAATAAATTTAGAAAAAAAAAATTCTTCTAGATTGATGCATCAACTTCATCTCCTTCTAAATAAATCCTTTCAGATGAGGATCCTAACTTAGATGAGGCTCCACCCAGTGATCATGTTAAAGCTTGAATTGTAAAATCTTTGGAACCAGAGGAGCCCATCATATCACTTCATTCCCTCTCAAGTATTTCAGCCCCGCAGACATTGAAGCTCAAGGGCTAGATCAAACATCAGTCTGTGGTGGTGTTGATTGATAGTGGTAGGACCCATAATTTTATTCATCACAATCTTTCTTATGAGATCCATTGTTTTGTATGCCTTATTTATAATTTTCAAATCCTCATCTCTAATGGTGGTACTATGAAGTGTGGGAGATGTTGTGAGAATGGAAAACTACAAATGGATGATTATACTCTGAAAACACACATGTTCTTTATTTCCATGGGTGGTTGTGATATTTTATTGAGTGTGGAATGGATTCACACTCTAGGGCCAATCACAATGGATTATCAAGAATTATATATGAGCTTCACCCAAGAATCTCACTCATATACCCTCCGAGGTATCCAAGCGAGCTCTCCTAAAATTTTCAGCTCTCACAGGATAGAAAAATTGTTGAAGAAATGAAAACATGGTGTGATTGTTGAATTTAATGCCATCCAGGCCACTGAAAATGCCTCTAAGGTAGTTCCTCCCATCCTGCAACTCATCTTGGACAAGCACCCCAAGGTATTTGAGATTCCCACCGCCTTACCTCCCACCAAGGGTAAGCATGATCATAACATCCCTCTCCTTCCGGGCAATCAACCCCCCAATGTATGTTTCTACATATATCCTTTTTATTAGAAAAATGAAATCGAAAAGATGGTACATGAATTACTGGAGGCGGGGGTAATTTTCCCCAGTACTAGCCCATATTCTTTACCAGTGGTGATGGTCTTAAAGAAAGAAGGTACTTAGTGCATGTTCCCTAATTTTTGTGCCCTGAATAAACTCACCATCAAAGATAAGTTTCCCATTCTTGTCATTTATGATCTGTTGGATGAACTCCAAGGTTCTTGTGTATTCACCAAATTAGACCTTCACTCAAGCTATCACCAGATCTGGATGAAAGAGGCAGATATTTTGAAGACATCTTTCAGAACTCATGAAGGACATTGTGAATTATTGGTCATGCCTTTTGGCCTTTGCAATTTCCCATCCACCTTCCAAAGTATCATAAATAAACTATTGAAACCTTACCTTCATAATTTTTTCTTGGTTTTATTTGATGACATCCTCATTTACAACCACGCTTGGGATAACCACCTTTTTCATGTGGACATAGTCCTTCATTTGCTGCAGGAAAATGAATTGTTTTCCAAAAAGACCAAATGTTCATTTGGAGCCAGTGAAGTGGAATACTTGGGACACATTGTTAGTCGAAAAGGGGTAAAATTGGACACCAAAAATATACAAGCTATGCAGGAATGGTCGTGACCCAAGACATTAAATATCCTAAGAGGTTTTCTTGGTTTCATAAGATATTACAGGAAATTTGTCCACCATTATGGAAAAATTGCTAAGCCATTGACTGAAATTCTTAAGAAGAATTCATTCCATTAGACCCCTGATGTTGAGCAAGCCTTCACAAAATTAAAGGGGGCCATGTGAACTACTTCTGTCCTAGTAGTGCCTGACTTCAAAAAAACCTTTGTGGTGGAATCAAATGCTTCTGGAACTGGTATTGATGCAGTGCTCACAAAAAATGGTAGACCTTTGGCCTTTACTAGCCAATCTTTGAGTGTCCACAATATGGGCAGATCTATGTATGAAAATTAAATGGTGGCCATTATTCATGCGGTGCACACTTGGCAGCCATATCTCTTGGGACGTCGTTTTCATATCAAAATAGATCACCATAGTCTGAAATATTTTATGGAGCAAGGACTATTCTCCCTAGAACAAAATAAGTGGTTGATCAAAATGTTGGATTATGATTATGAAATTATATATAAATGGGTAAAATATAATATATTATCCTATGCATTATCATGCCAACATGAGGAAGACATATCCCTCTTTTCCTTATCCTTACCAGTCCCTGATTGGATTGAAGAAGTATGCCAAGAGTAGCTAACACACCCAAATCTCTCCAAGTTAATTCAACACCTTTAGGAGGACTCTAATCTCAGATATTAGGATCACCTAGTTATCTCACCCTCTTCAACACTCAAGCCACAATTGTTAAATGAGTTGCACTCGTCAGCTATTGTGGGTCACTTAGGCTTCCAAAATACATATGCTCGTGCCCATCATTCTTTTTCTGGGCAGGAATGAGGAAGGATATCCTTCACTTTGTCACAGAATGTGAGGTCTTCCAACATAATAAATGTGAAACTATCAAGTCTCCAAGCAGCCTACAACCCCTACCCATTCCAACTTCTATATGGAAATAAATCTCCATGGATTTTATAGTGGGCATTCCTAAAGCTAGGAACAATTTTTTCATCATGGTGGTGGTTGATCACCTCTCTAATTATGCTCATTTTTGTCCCTTACCCCAAACTTTCACACCATCACTAGTAGCACAAGTTTTCCTTGATCATATTTTCAAGTTACATGCCATTCCCACCTCTATTATATCTAATTGTGACCCCACTTTCACAAGCACATTTTCGAAAGAGATGTTTAAATTCCAGGGAAACCAACTGAACATGAGAAAAACCTACCATCCCCAGTATGAAGGAAAAAAAGGAAGTGGTCAACAGATTTTTATAAACTTACTTGCAGTGTTTTTATCTGGAAAAAAAAATAGTGGGTACAATGGATCCCCTTGGAATAATGGTGGTACAATAATTCCTAAAATACGACCAGTAAAATGACCCCATATGAAGCAGTGTATGGCCAACGCCCACCTACAGTCACTTCCGATCTTCTAGGCACATCAAAGGTCCAATATATTGATACAATTCTACAAGTTTGCACAACCACCCTCTCGACTCTGAAGGATAACCTCCACATGGCCTGAAATCACATGAATCAACAAGTGGACCAACATCGTCAGAAATGGTTTTTCAAGAAGGAGATCAGGTGTTTCTTAGGCTCGAACCTTACAAGAAAACATCTCTCAAAGCCCAGGGAAATAACAAGTTTGAAACCAATTTTTATGGGGCCTACCATATCATCAAGCGTATTGGTTCAGTGGCTAGCAAATTGTCCCTTCCGGTTACTTCCAAAATCCATCTGGTGTTCCTGGTTTCCTTTCCAAAGAAAGTGGTGGGACAGAATTGCGGGGTCCAAAACCATCCCTTCGGAATTAGATGACAAGGGCTCTCCTTGGATCCAACCAAACACAGTACTCAATCACTGTGAATGTCATCTGTATGGTAGAACGATCAAAGAAGTGTTGATCCAGTGGAAGGACACATCACCAGAGGATGTGACCTCAGAACCAATGGTTATACTCCAACAATTTCCACACCTACAGCCTTGAGGACAAGGATGATTTCGAAAGGGGAGGGCATGCTAAGATCTTATCCTGACCCCTCTCCATGGGTCATTAGTTAGTAGAATATTTTTTCTATGTAATAAAGGATGACATTAGTTAATAAGGACTAATAAATAAAGGATAATAAGTCAATGTAAGAAGACCTAATAGAAGCTTCCGCTTCTAGAAATATCTTCCTCTAGAAGTTTCCTTAGAGGGCAAAATTAGTATAAATAAAAGTAGGAGGCATTGGATATATTTTTCTTGGATATTATTGTAATAGAGTTTTTATCTGCTAGAGGTTTCCCCCTCGAAGAGGAAAGTGAACATTTCTATCATTAATAAAGGTGTTCTTTCTGGTGTTATTCTGGTATTATTCTGGTATTGTTCTGGATATATCATTGTTGTTCTTCAATTTCTTTCTAAATATTTATGTTTTTCATATTATATTATATATGTAATATTGCATTTAAGGAGACCTAGGGGACTCCCAATATACCTGATGGTATGTGGGAGTGATGGTCATGTACACATTCTATTTGATGTGGTACCACTTGTAGGTTACCAATAGGGGTTACACAGGTTTCCAACAAGGTGAAAAATTTGTTTTGAGTAACCCCATAAAACCATATGTATTTCTTGTGTGTAGTATTCCCTAGCCATATTTTCACCCACTAAATGACATGTAACACACCCAACCCCTATGGGTATGGATATTAGGATTTCTACTTTTCTCAACTATCTCAAATCTTCTCTTTTACAACTCCATCATCTTCTACTCATCGAGAGATTCCAAACGGTGGAAATTTCGCTCAAAATTGAGCTCTAGATCAAAGGTTATGGCCTTCCAAAGATCTTGGTTTTTTTTTTTTACCTCTATACCACTAACATGTGGCATCCACATGGCACCTCATCACACTTTTCATATAACATGGAGACAACGTTGCACCTATGTGGCACCTGTAAATCCTTCCATGAGGAGATTTTGATCCATGCAAGACTATCATTGTTATCGCTTAGAATATTTTCCAGTACCCTCATCACTTACCTTCGATGGATACGATATAAAAAAACATTCCCTTTCAATGTCATCCATTCGGAGATATATCAACTCGAGTAGTTTCACTCCTCCTAATTCAAGGTATCGAGGAATATTCCTCTCTCCTTGATGGATGGACGTAGATGCAAGTTGCAATATCCTGAAATATGGTTGAGATATATTCAGGGTCTAAGGTTCTCCAACCTCGTTTAACCACCCTTGACTCGTCCACTGATGGGTGAGTGAAAACTGTCACTCTAAAATAACTCTAGCTAACCTACTGGTGTGCCATGTCACCTATGTCATTATGAATACATTCCTTGAATTAGATGGGACTCACGACAGATTGATGCCTATCATTCTATATCTCCATACCCCGACCTATGGTCAATATCCTCCCTCTATCGAACTCACACTCCTAATCCATTATAGGATTACTCTAAATCCTTCGAAGTCGTATTCCAAAAATATTCAACGCTAAGCCAACTCCAGTTGTACTCAATCCAGTCACCTAATCAACTGCTGACAGGCATCTTCACACTCACGCTCCTAGTCAGTTGTGACCATTTTTTCTTACTAAGAAGGACCCATAATGATTAACAGCTAGGGATTCATCCCTCCCTCTTCTATATCTATGGTTCACACTGGCATGGCTTCGAGGTCTTTCCTTTGGATTTATCCTCACAACACATGATATTTCCTTATGAGGGCCTCACTCTGAAAGGTTTTTTTCAAAGTCTCTCATTTGGAGTATCTCCCATGAAGTTCAAGGGATATCTCCAATGTGGTGAATTTGAAAATCCCACCAATCAACAATCATGATCTCTTCATATCAACGATCATTGTTCTCTACTAACCAACATAGGGTTTACAGAATCACAACTATCTGCTCTAAGGACTTAGCCATTTTTTGAGTTCTGCAAGACTTCGAATATAACTTTTGAGAACTCAATATGATTCTATGGCCATTATGAACTATCAAAATTAAGGTTAAAGTCTCGCATGATTTGTAGTATCTCCACATAGGGAACATATAGAGTATTTGAGCATGTAGCAGTTTGTATTTATTCATTTTTATGATTTCACCGGGAAATAGTAAACATCACAACATAGCTCATCTTACAACATTAAAAAGCATAGTTTAAGTACACAAACATTCTCTTGGATTTAGACATTCATACGTGCTAACATACAATTGTTTTATTCATGAGCATTCACATAAATCATTCACAGTCAGTTTCAGTATAGATGAACACTTATCTAATAAGCAAATAATCCAATCCAACTGATTGAGAGAGGATGCTTTTCCTCCAAACATTAGGCCTTGTTGTAGAGTCACTTCATACAACATGGTACCCCCTACCAAGCCATGATACCACCCAAGAAATTGACTTGACAAGGTTCCAATTCTGTGATGATCCAAGAAGGCTACTCTTTCTTCCTCGAACACAACAGAAGTTTCCACCTCCCACTGAGATTTGGGTCTCTACAGGTTTATTAGGTGGTTTATCAACTATATTTTCTATACACAAGGGAGTCCCTTCACTTATTAACAGTCCCTCGATGACCTCATGAAACACATCCCTAAACTCCCATAACACTTGATGATATTCAACCTTCAACTCACCGCTTTTTTGTGAATTTAGTACTTGTATAACATATAGAGCACACCCTTTTTTTCTAAACTTATTGAGCTATAAAACTGATATTTTTCTCATAGATATTGGCTTCCGCATGTCTTGCAAAATTCTTGTATTTCCTTCCTCATCTTCACATTCTAGAATTTACTCATAACAGTTAATTTTTCCTTATGGGAAACTAACCAATCCATTCCCAAGAACATGTCATAAGAACCAAGGGGTAGAACATTCACATCCACTTGGGTCCAAAATCCCTCCATTAGAATTGGACAAGCTTTAACAACCTCCATCACTTTCCTCTTTGTTCTAGTGGCTAACTGAACTAACCACACTTTGGTGTGCTTATTTATCTATAATAAAAATGCCTCAACCACTTGAAGTGAAACATAACTAATATTAGATACTAGGTCAATTAAAATAGACATTGGTTGTTCAATAATGATACCTTCTAATTCCACCACAGAGGCTTGCTCGTTTGCTTGCCAATTTTCTACCACAACATAGATTCTCGGTACACTCTTGGCTACATAATTGATTGTAGATGCCCCCTATACATTATATACTCTTATATTGTCATGCTTCTTGTGGGGATAATCCCTCAATATATGTGGCTCTCAACATCCCTAACATTGCAAAGGTCCTTTCTTGGGATCCTCTACTCTTTCCTTTTCTTTTTTTGTTGGCTTATTCCTACTTTGGGACAGAAATTTTTTTTTATGCACCCTCCTCCTTGGCTGACTCGACTATGCATCCTTCCCGTAATTATTTTCGGGAAAAAATTGAACCCGTTCTTATGGAATCCACTCTTTTACTTTCTTTTCCAATCCTGGGAAGACTCATGCTTCTACTTATACTGATCGTAACAACATTTATCCTTCTGAATGTTCTCTTCCAACGTCTTAGGTTTGTCGAACTCAATTCTATCTTCGTATGATTGTTGTAACCCACTAAGAAAACGTTGGATTATTTCCTTCTCATCCTTAATTTAGGTCAGAACATACCTTAATAGTTACATAAGTCATTTTGCACATGCCTCCAAGGTAATTTTCCTCATCTTAAGCTCATAGAATTTCTTTATTTTGTCATCATAATACTTTTCAGATAGGTAAGATTTGTAAAATTACTTCTCAAAATATTTCCAAGTTAATTTTCTTTCCTTTATCCTTTTGATTTCCTTGAGGTCTTCCCACCAAATGGAAACCCCTCCATTTAGGTTGAACACTACAATTCTTTCCTTGGTATTGTTTGAATAGTTATGTACTCGGAAGTAATTTTTCAAGTCAAATATCCATGCTTTGACTTCTTATCCTTTATTTATTTCACCATCAAAGGTAGGTGGCTTAGCATTCTTTAATTATTTCGTCATAAAACTCTGAGATTTATTCCTCTTTCTCATCTTAGAAGTACTAGATTTTGTGCCACTATTGGACTATCCTGCCGAATTAGTCTTCTGACTAGAGGACTATGTGGAAATTCCTCCACTCGATACACCTATCTTAGTGCCTTGGAGTTTTATTTTGGAATAACTCTTTCCCACATCTCTATGAGTCATTCCATGATTTTGGGAATATGAAGCGTTTTTCAACCTCTCTGACTGTTGTAATTCTACATTGTTAGGACCTTGCTGCAGATGTTTTTTAATTTCAAATAGACTCTGCAGCAGAACTGCATTCAACTCTTCATGTTCGGCATGGGCTCTCATAATCCTCTCATTATCTTCTTTCATAATCCTCATAGTGGCCATCGAATATGGAGGAGTTTCCCTATCCCTCTGGCCATCATTATCTTCATCTCTAAACTGCGAGAGGTCATCCATACTATGCTGCACTATTCACTTATGTGATATTTTTCAATTCATCCTACGTGTTGAAACAACCATCACCATTATCATTTGATGTCATTATTTTGAGTCATGCATTCCAGAAAACATAAATCCTTTTTAAACAATCTTAAGCAGTCTTGGTGACCCATTTAAGCCTATAGTTTGAACAATGCTCTGATACCAATTTGTAACACACCCAACCCCTACAGGTAGGGATATTAGGATTTCTTCTTTTCTCAACTATATTAAATCCTCTATTTTATAGCTACATCATATTATGCTCTTCAAGAGCTTCCCAATGGTGGAAAATTCTCTCAAAACTGATCACTAGATTGAAGGTTATGGCCTTCCAAAATCCTTAGGTTTTTTTTTTGACCTATATACCACTAACACGTGGCATCCACATGACACCTTGTCACACTTTACATATGACATGGA
>JZKD02S0066751.1:30176-40592 GCA_000966675.3 Picea glauca | reverse complement strand
ATAATAAGCCTCTTCGAGGGGGCAACCTCCATTTACCCCACATAAATGTTCAAGTACAAGATGATTCGAAATGAAAATGTCTCATTGGTATATATAGGAGACTAGGAGGTATAATTACAACTAATCGAATAAAGACGAAATAAATAAAATAACATTACTAATGTAATATGCCCCAATTAAGGGGTAATGAGCCAATATTAGGGCTTAATAAAAACATCCCAAGTACTTGTAAACAATACTCGTGAATTAGGATATCAATTTTGATGGCTATAAACATAGGGTGATATTCTCGTCTATCTTTCTTTAGCCAAGCAGTATTTGAAAATGTTTGAGTAAGATCATTTCATATATTTTCCTCAATAGTGAGATGGGATATTTTGGGCCAAAATTCCATTGTAAACATGTTTTGAGGCCAAAGTGCCTCTTTGGTTATTAGGATGGAGAGACAAAATGTTAAAAGGACCACTAGCCTATCATTTTAATATGTAATCACAGTTGAATATTAATAAAAAACATCATTGTTGTAGACCAACCAAACAAAAGAGTATGGGGAGATAAAACTCGACTAAAGGGAAAGTGGGGCTAAAGGTCTAGGAAGATGGGCTAAGCAAAGGGTGATTAAGCCAAGGAATATTATAATGATATTTCCTAAATTATAATTTATGGGATATATTCATATCTATCCTAAGCTCTTAAGTGGGAGGAAAATATCACCATGTCAGGCCCATGTAGTTCCCAACATGACAAGTGTCAAGTTGGGAACATGCACATAAAAAGTAAGGACTTAGTACATTTTTCATCATTCACCTTGAATCCTACTGTGTATACCCTCCTTTCCATCCTGATTCATACTTGTACTTGGGAAATTGGGATGTTATTGGTATCCAACAATCCTGGGTAATCTAAACCGAAGAAGTATATTGTCAGGCCTGTGTGAACTTGGAAGAAGCGAGTTGTCAGGCTCATGAGCATTCTCTCTAGGTGAGAGAACTTATAGGAATTTTTCCATAGTTGTTGTGCCATAGCTACAAGACTCTAATAATTTCTATCTGACTTGTTACTGAAGCACCAAAAAATAAGTGGGGTAGCCGAAGGACTATCGAAGAAATATGGAGAACACTTTCTGGGGTGGGACAGGTTGTTGGAAATGAGATACTGTAGGATAATTGTAGAAGTTGGCACCTTAAAATGAGTGTTATTGTGATGGTTAGACCTTATTCTATCTTAAGAAGCCTTCCCTGGTGGAGTTTGTAGCCTCAGCTTAGGGGTGACCTGCTACTGAGAGTTCATGAGAAACAAAGTCTATGGATGGGAGGAAAGTATGAGGTCTACATGCATTTGGTGGCTTATTCAAAAGAAAAGTGTTTCTATTGTGTTTGTTATAATTTCTCTGTGATTATTTATTTATTATTGTTATGGGTTTCACTATTTTAATTATGCATAAGTTTAAATACTGTTAGTCCTACATAGGACTGTATTGTTGTAATCATCTGCAGGGCATATTGTTAATTAAATTAGTATCAGAGGTAGAAATTTTTTGTGGCATTTCACGACTTGGGGCTAGGGATTCTACAAGGTTAATGTTATGTAGCATCCTAATAGGCCACAGGTCTCGATTAACTCCACAGAGAGTGCATTCTCCTTTGTACTTGCATTATTTCCATACTAGAGAAAAGAGAGCAGAGTAGCCTCACTTTTTAGCTGCGGTTTCTCCCATAAGGATTCAATAAAGAAACTATTTTTGTTATTTTTTGGATGGTGTGTGATTTTATTTTATTGTTCTTTATTTTCCACATTTTATCTATTTCATGCATAAGCAGAAAACTAGTAACTAAATATTTTGGAATCTAAAGGAATTTAACTTTCATAGTGTAGATTTTAGTTTATTTATCATATCTATTGTGACAAACTGTTCTAGTGGAATATCCATGAAAAATTACAAATAATATTGGTATCAAAGTAGGTTTTCTTGGGGTATTTGTGGAAAGTTGTAGGAATCTAGGAATCGATTTAAGAAGAAAATCATAGAACCCTAGCCATGGTCGATGAGTCTTTTCATAACAACCCTCGAGATCCAACATAGGAGATATTTGCGAGGATAGAAGAGAAAGTAATTCAGATATCTTGAAATATTTCCTTCCTCATGTAAATTCTAGCAAGAAATATTGGACCATTCAGAGAAGTTGGAGGCTCAAACTTAGAGATCGGATCAGATAAGAAATCAAGAGATAATGTAGACCTAGAAAAGGAGTCATGAAAATAACCCGGGAAAGAGTAGTCGAGTTTGAGTGTCGTTAAATTTTCATAGTCCCTATTCAATATGGAAGAAAAAGTGAACATAATTGATACCAAGGTGATATTGATGCATTAAAACTAAATCATTCATTGTAGAAGCTAGAAGTTTAGTGTCCAACCTATATATGAAAAGAAAAAGTATTTGTTTGCTAGATTGAAGTTAGAGTGCCATGCTTTAACCGATTGCGAAATACATATAGAAACACTTAGGATGGAGGGTAATTTTCTAGTAACCAGGTGGGAGGAATTCAAAACCCCTATAAATTCTCAATTCTACCCTATCAGGTATGTAGAGAACCAATGGATCCAGTGGCACTACTTTAGAAAAGAGGTAGGGGTGTTGGGCCCTTCATTTTGGAGAACATATAGTTTCACTAAAGGATTACATTTTTGTGGGAAGTCATAGCAGGGAAATAGAAGGCTATAAGAAGAGGAAAGAAGATACATTGAGCAGAAAGTTAACCGCAAACATCCCAATAGTGAATATAGATCAAACACAAACAAGAGGAAGAAGTGAAAAGATATAGAAGATTTGAGTGCAGGAAAATACAAAACAGGAAAGAAACATAAGTGGAATCAATAAACGAGAGAAAAAGAATCAAGAAACTGTAGAGGATGAATCAATAAACAACCAATAAAATTATATAAATTGGGGAAAATATAATGGGGAGGGGTTACTTGTTACTTGTGACTTGTTAATTGTTAATGTTGATATTTGATTCTCGCTATTGTTGTCACATAAATAATATTTTTTATTTTGTGGCCAAGATAATTATGCTTATGTTGAATAAGTCTCGATGTGAAAGGAACACTCCATGTACACCAGTCTGTGATATGATAATATACCATGGATTATTCTGGTATACAAATGTTTTTTATGATATGGATGAATGCATGATCTTTCTTCTACACAAGCTTTCTTGTTTTGTGTAGTTTCTAGTTGCGATACTATTTAAAACTATTTTATGGTGCATGCACTTATCTTTATGATACACAACATGGATTGTCGAATGTATAACTTGTTTTAGACTTCTAATGATATGATCTTTTACATTTAAGTATGAATCTTTATTGTATTATGCTATATCTGATGGTGTGTTCTCGTTAACTCACTTTATTACACATAAGTCTTGGCAGCACTTCGGGTGAGACATCCTTCCCCTATAAAAGATTGAATATGCCAACGCTACTAGACTACAATGGTACATTTGTTGGTAACCTGTGAGAACCCCGATCTCTAATTTTGCACCAAAAAATGGTTCCATTTCCAGGACCTGACTTCTAAGTGAGTTTTCATAGGATGCAACATCATCTTTTTAAATATGATATTACGAATTGGTGGGAAAGAACGTGAGATGATTTTATATTTCAAGAAGATGAGTTATGATAAATAATTTTGAGTGTTGTGAAGGACATTATTTTATATTATGAACCTGCAATCAATTAGTACTAAATCTTTTGGATCTAATTCCTAGAATAGGCCTATCAATGGCTCGACTGACTGGAAGATAAAGTGCCAGAATTTAAAGATCACATCAAGGAAAGATTTAATTGGATTGTTGAGCAGTTAATCACTCTTCACAAGTTGGATCACCTAATTTCTCTATCTATGGACTTTTGGGTCCAAAATACCATGGTGGGATATATTATTGAATTTTCCGTAGAAAACAATAAGTCTTTTTCAAAGTTATAAGTAGTATTCCACGAGGGATCCCGAGGAATATTACTATGATAAATTCCATCGTGGATTAAGATCTTGATGGTGGAAGAGGGAATGCATTCGGTTCCTTCACTTGAAATCAAAACGTAAACCCCTCTGCATGGGGGGAGTGGTTCAAAGTAGGGTCATGAGTTGATATAGAAGGAGCTTCAGGCGATGGGGGGTTGACGAGAGAAAAATGAACGAAAGGAACAATATCTGAGGAGGGTTGCGGTGACTAAAAAGAGGTGGAATATTCAAATCAGAAAGGCTATGAAAAGACATGATCCATTGTGGAAGGAGATGAACTATGAAGGTAGTGTTGGAGTTACTTCACACACACCTAGGATTTATTTTTCCTATGTTTTTTTCTTTTTTATTAGTCATTATTAGTCATTATCCAGTCTCCTATATTTTAGGAGAGAATATTCTACCTGGAGAATATTCTCTTCAGTTGACACTTCAGTTTGATTGGTTGAGTTGAGTATAGATGTTGCATTTATTTTTTCACCATGAAACATTGGGATAATCACCATGATAATGCACATTAGCCTTGGTTCCATCACTAGACTGATGCATTACCCTTGATTCCTTGATCTACTCCTCACTACACTCTATTTCAGTCAATTAATTGAAGACTGGTTGACTAGTTAACTCAGCTAGGTGACAGTTCACTCCCGTAACTACTTGAGAGACTAGACTAGGTGGAAGTTCACTCCTGTAACTACTGGTGTGTGTACATATCTCTCTATACCACCACTATGGTGCATTGGTTCTCCTCCAGTGCACATTGGTTGAGTTATACAGAGTATATCATGTTTAAATTATTCATTATTCATTACAGTTAATGATAATTCTTCCATTCTTTCTCTCTTGCTTCTTCTTTCTCAATTTCTCTTTGTAATTGTGTGTGGTATTATATATCTATATATATATATATATATTCTATGTAGGTTCAACACATTTACATGGTATCAGAGAAGACAAAATGCTAAGCAAAATCTACACCAATTTTTTCTGCAGGTACAAAAGATTGAGGACAGTGGAAATATGGATTTCCCAAAAGAATTCATTCTTACACCTTACAATTACTTTGCATGGAAGGAGAGAATAATTATTCATCTCCGAACCAGAGGATTGTATAGGTTAAACTTGAATACAGATACAAAATTGACATCATCCATAGAAAAATCCAAGTACTTAAATCGAATGGATGAAGCATTTAGAATGATTTGCAGTCTTATTTCTCTCGATCTCCTTTTTCACATATCTTCCTATAAAACCCCCAATGAAGCCTAGACCACCATGGAAGGTCTCTTTAGAAAATAGGATGATATGAGGGGAAACATGTTGGAGGTTTTATTTCTCACATTGGATCCAAAAATCCTCGACAATATCCAAGATTTCTTTACAAAATTCAAGGATTTACTGTCACAACTCAAAGCTTGCAGGGTTGATAAATCTAAGGAGGAGAAAAAAATGGTTCTCACCATTATCTCCAAACTTGGTCCTGCATTCTTTGCGTTCATATCAACATTCCATTTAGTCAAATTCTCCTCTGGAGCCACCTGGAATATGCCTTCTCTTGAGGAATTTATAGAATCCCTGACACAAGAGCAAACCAAGCTCATCAACATGGGAAAAATAAAAGGCCCAAAGGTGCATGCACTTACTGTGAAATATGGAATCCATCAATATAAAAAATATAAAGATAAAGACAAAAGGAAAATTCATGCACATCTGAAGAAGGAAGGGTACGCAAAACCCTTCACCGATGCCCCCAGATCCAAAGGGGAAAGGGAAGAAAAGGGGAGAAATGTTCATACTGTCATAAAGGATTCCATCCAGAATATGCATGAATGCATAAACAAATAGATCTAATGACTCAAATAATTCAACAAAAAAACCTTGGAGGTCGAATCCCAAAGGGTGCCAAGAAGAAGAAGACAGAAGATCAGAATCCCAAGAAAGGAAATTCTAGCCATGCCTTGATTTCCATCAACTCCTCTCTCGATGCTTGGATCATAGATCCAGGAGAATCACATAACATGCCTACCAAAAAGGAAGTCTGTTATTCATTGGATGCATGAAAATGTCCTCCTATTATGATGGGGGACAACTCTGCATTCGAAGTCACCAACAAAGGAAGGATTGAACTCACCAACGGAAGCTTCGAGAATGTGTTGCATGTTCCCAAAATTTTCGCCAACCTTCTCTCCATGTATCAGATGATGAATTTAGAAACCTAAAAGAAATTCATATTCACACCAAATGCATTGAACATCTATGACATGAAAATCAATTCCAGGGTTTCCATTGGTGAGGTAAATCATCAATCTAGATTGTATACATTTTTTGAATTTACTGAACCATATTTTTCTTTACTGCTTACCCATGTTGATGAAAGTAGTAGGATATGGAACGAAAAGTTTGGACATTTGAATTTCAGATATATGAAACAACTTAGCAAGAAAATATTGGTTGATGGTATACCAGACATCCATTTCTACAAGGGAGTATGTGAGGGACGTGTTCTTGGAAAACACCCTCAAGATAAATTCGACAAAGGAAAGTCTCAGAGATATTTAACGCCTTTATATCTGATCCATAATGACATCATGGGTTATTTTACACATACATATATTAGTAAAGCAAGGTTTGTTCTCATTTTTGTTGATGATTTCTCACGTTTCACATGGATTTACTTTCTCAAGAAAAAATATGAGGTCTTTCAACACCTCAAAGATTTCAAAGCCCTGGTTGAGACATAGTCTGGAAATAAAATCAAAGTCCTTTGAACTGATAATAGGGGATATTATGTCAATCATGAGATCCAGAATATTTCATGAGGAAGGGATTCAGTTGCAGCACACAGTTCCCTATACTCTGCAGCAAAACAGAGTTGCTAAGCAAAAAAATAGATCTCTAAAAGAGATGGCATGTTGCATGTTGCATGCAAAGTCACTACCACAAAGACTATGGGATGAAGCACTTAATTGTGAAACATACATCCAAAACAGATCTCCCCATAGATCTGTCAAGGATAAGAACCCCTACGAGGCTTGGAGTGGCCTCAAACTAGAAGTGACCCACTTTCGCATTTTCGGTTCACGTGCATGGGCCCGAATTCCCTCTGAAAAGAGGAAGGCACTTGATCCAGAGAGCACCGAGTGTATTTTTTTGGATACCCTGATGGTGTGAATGGATATAGACTTATTGATATTTCCTCATACTGGATCATCATTGAGAGAAGTGTCCATTTCGAGGAAAGCGTTTCACATGTACCTCAACAGCCGCATGCAGACACCTTCATTCTTCCACCTATCAAAGATGATGAGCATGCACATGATGACTCTTCTTTAGATGAGAGTTATGATTCATAGGACTCAAATGATTCATATATAGAGTCAGTACAGTCAAATGTAGAGCTAGATTAGAGGCCCAAGTGGGAAAAAAATACTCTTCAAGATGTAGGGTATCTTGTTGGTGATGCAACCAATACTGGGAGGACTCGATATGATTTCGAGGAGCATCTTGTTGCACTCACTTCCACTGAACAATTTCTCTCCAAGCATATTTTGTTGGTTCAGTCTTCATATCCACATTCTTATTGAAAGGCTGTTGGAAATACATTTTGGGAATTCTCCATGTAGGAGGAGTACAACTCCCTCGTCGATAACTAGACTTGGAATCTAGTTCCCCTTCTTTCTGGGAGGAAACTTGTCAGATGAATATGGGTCTACAAGACCAAGAGTGCAGCGGATGAGTAGATTAGAATATACAAAGACATGCTTGCTGCCAAAGGCTTTCAGTAGGTGCATGGTATTGACTATGATGAGACCTTCTCTCCAGTAGCAAACATGGATTCCATACAATTGGCACTTTCCATTACGAAAACCAAGGGATGGGAAGTCCATCAGATGGACATGAAGAATGCATTTCTTCATGGTGATATCTATAAGGAGATCTATATGGAGAAGCCCTAGGGATTTATGCAGGATTCATATTTGGTTTGTCGACTGAAGAAATCTCTTTATGGCCTCAAGCAGGCTCCAAGGGCATGGTATGCCAAGATGGATTCCTACCTTTTGTCACAGAACTTTGTACGTTGTAAATCATACCTAAATTTATACATGCTCAGGAAAACTGATTCACTTCTACTCTTAGTTTTGTATGTTGATGATTTGTTGATCACCAATTGCTCGACTTCAGCGATTGTTGTAGTCAAGAGGATTCTACATGACAAGTTTTTGATGACAGATATGGGTCTCCTACACTTCTTCCTTGGACTCGATATCAGCCAGGATGCATCAGGAATCAAACTGTCTTAGGCCAAGTATGCACGAGATCTCCTTGAGTGATTTCACATGACAGACTGCAAGTCTGCTCCAACTCCTTTCCTATCAGGAGTCAAACCTGAGGATGGCAGGGATACTCCACTGGTTGAGAACACACTGTATAAACATCTAGTGGGGAGCTTGTTTTATCTTACACTCTCCATACCGAACCTCTCCTATGCAGCTGGTGAAATTTCTAGGTTCATGCAGGAGTCGCATGACCTACAATGGAAGGCTGCAAAGTTTATCCTTCGATATGTAAAGGGAACCATCACCTTTGGGATTCATTATGCAACAAAATCTACATTAGATCTCATCAGGTGTACTGATTCTGACTGAGCTGGCAATAACACTGATCACAAGTCCACATCCGGTTACTCACTCATTATTGGTTCTAGGCCTATCTGTTGGTTGAGAAAGAAGCAAGCTTCTATTTCTCTTTCTTCATCTAAGGAAGAGTATAGAGGGCTAGTTAACATAACCATTCAGGCTATGTGGCTACAAAATTTTCTCACTGAGTTGGGAATTCAGTTTCATCGGTCGATCGTCATCTGGTGTGACAACTAGAGCACTCTGAAGTTCTCCAGAGATCCAGTTCAGAGGCAGTAGAGCATTGATAGTCTCATGTTGCAAGTGACTTTTATGAGATTAATATAAAGAAGTACTTTTTCCGTCCCACAAAATGACATCTTATATTTATGTGATTTGTTTACATTTCTTGTTTATGACATCTAACCCACTAATCCATATGTATAATGCATGCTTGTAGTTTCTTGTTTGTCTTTTGGTGAATGTAGGTCAGCATTGGGAGGAGATTTGCAGCCAGGAAACAACTAAGCGCAAAGGGATCGACATTGGACATGGAGTTTAAGGTATGCCTACCAGATTCCTATATTTTTTCTTTTATGTATGATTGTGGGGTAATGTTGGGACAGTTGATAAGAAGTAAGAGAATTTAGAAGGTTAGCTCTGCCTACATTTTAGAACCTTGGTGTAGTCCGTAGAGGGGTTTTCCCGATATAGTAGAATTGGCGACCATACTGGGGAAAGCCTTTAGGGACTTTGGGGATATTTCTTTTGGGTGCTTTGAATCAGTTTATTTACTGTTTTCCAAGTTTCTGTAAGCTACTATGTCTTGAAGGGATTCTGGTCTTCCATACCAATACTCCCTCCCTATGCTTGACTGTTTGTTTTTCATTTTTTTTTAGAAGTTACAGAGGTGTACGTGGCCTGTAGTGGGCCTGCACGCATGCATACGCACCCTGCCCTTGGACAACCTGCATACATACGCTAGTTGTTGAAGTGTTAGTAGCATGCCTATGTTGAGAAAAAAAAAAAAAAAAAAAGAGGCAATCATCCTCTTCCCTATCAGAAATCACACTTCTTAGGGGTTTTCTTGATCCAACCCTGGTCTCTGTTTATAGCAGTCTGTAACCTAGGTCTGACCTCAACATAGGTTTCTTGTTATCAAAAGATTTCTTGTGTTTTCTTTAATAGGGTTTTTAGACAAGTTGTTGCGTCTGTTTGGATCTACCTATTTGGTATTGTCATTTGACTCCCTGCAATCTACGATTGGGCCAGAAGTCATTTATGGGTCTTGTCTTGTCGGCATTTTTCCCTTTTTTTCTTTAAAAGAAAAGAATTCATTTTCAAATTTCTTGTTTTGAAGAATAAAACAATAAAAAAAAAAATCTTTCAATTCTTTGTTTGGTAAAGTAGTTTAGGTTAGTTGCTTCATTTACCAAGGAAAATCACTAGATTGAAGGTTATGGCCTTCCAAAATCCTTAGGTTTTTTTTTTGACCTATATACCACTAACACGTGGCATCCACATGACACCTTGTCACACTTTACATATGACATGGAAACAACATTACACCTATGTGGCACCTATAAATCCTTCTGTGAGGAGATTCTAATACACGCATCACTATCATTGTTATCACTTAGACTCTCTTCCAGTATCCTCATCATGTTGGAAGATTGGTTGTTGTCATTGATGTCAACCCTAGTCATGGGTTTTGGACCGCAAGATTGATGAAGGTATTTGGACATGAAGGAAAATGCACATGAAGATACAACACCC
>JZKD02S0066751.1:13529-27015 GCA_000966675.3 Picea glauca | reverse complement strand
GGTATCGAATAATATTCCCTTTTGATTCCATTTGTTCAGAGCTAGATCTACTTGAGCAGTTTCACTACTTTGAATTCAAGGTATCGAGGAATATTCCCCTCTCCTTGATGGAAAAATGTAGATTCAAGTTGTTATATCCTAATATATGGTTGATATCTATTCAAGGTCTAAGGTTCTCAATCCTAATTTAACCACACTCGTCTCATCCACTAATGGGTGAGTGACACCTGTCGCTCTAAATTAACTCCAGTTTCCCCACCGACATGTCATGTAGGCCATGTCATTATGAATTAATTCCTTGACTTAGACAGGACTCATGAAACATTGATGGCTATCATGGCATATCTCCATACCTCGACCTATGATCGATATCCTCTCTCTATCGAATTCACACTCCTAAGCCATTGGAGGTCTACTCTGAATCCTTCAAAGTCGTACTCTGAAAATAGTCAATGTTGAGCCAACTCTACTCACACTCAATCCAGTCGCCTAATCAACTTCTGACACATGTATTAACACTAACTCTCCCATTCAACTGTCACCCTTATGAATTACTAATAGAGATCCATAATTATCAACGAATTTGGATTCATCCCTCCCACTTCTAGATATACGGTTCACACTAACTCAAGTTCAAGGTATTTCCTTCAGATTTATTCTCATAGCACATGATATTTCCTTCCCAGGACCTCACTTCTAAAGGTTTGTTTCAAAGTATATCATTTAGAGTCTCTCCCACAATGTTCAAGGGATCTCTTGGACACAGTGACACTAAACAACCCACCAATAAATGGTCATGATCTCTTCAGATCAACGATCATTGTTCTCCACTAACCAACATAGGGTTTACAGAATCATAACGGTCTACTCTAAGGACTTATCCATTTTTTGAGTTATGTGAGACTTCGATTATGAATTTCAAGAAATCAAGACTATTTCATAGCCATTACAAACTATCAAACGTAAGGTTAAAGCCTCACATGATTTGCAGGATCTCCACATAGGGAACATATAAAGTATTCGAGAAAGTAGCAGTTTGTATTTATTCATTTTTATGATTTCACCAGGAAATAGTAAACATCAAAACATATCTCATATTACAACATTCAAAATTATAGGTTATGTACACAAACATCTCTTAGATTTAGACATTCATACGTTCTAACATATAATTTTTCTATTCATGAGCATTCAAATCAATCATTCACAATCAGTTTCAGTACAAATGAACACTTATCTAATAAGAAAATAATCCAATCCAACTGACTTAGAGAGCAGGGATAATTTTAAGGATGGAAATTTATATTAAAATGTAGAAACATGGGCTAATCTTACTAGTCCTTAATATGCAAAATGTAAAATGTTTGGCGATAGTTTTGTAAAAATATTCAAATTTATAAGGATTTAATATAGCTTCTATCAAATATTGGTGATTTTTAAGGTAAAATAAGTTTATTATATGGAATTAGGGTGAATCAATTTTAGAAAAAATGGAGATTAGCGAATCTTTTTTTGGGAAAAATAATGGAAAATTAGCCCATTTGCAAAATTTACCCCTAAAATCATTTATGTTAGAGAGGACGCCTTTCCTCCCAACCTTAGGCCTTGTTGTAGAGTCATTTCCTACAAAGATACACCCCTATACCAATCCATGATACCACCCAGGAAATCAACTCGGTATGGTTTTGAGTCTGCGATGATCCAAGAAGGTTACTCTCCTTCGTCCTCTAACACAACAGAAGTTGCCAACTCCCACTAAGATTTGGGTCTCTAAAAGTTTATCAGGTGGTTTCTCAACTGGATTTTCTCTGCACAAGGGATTCCCTTCACTTCTTAACATTCCCTCAGTGACATCCCCTTACCATTGTTGGTTTCTTTCGAGTAAGCACCGAGCTGCAACCCATTATTACTCCAGTTCGAGAATTTGGGTCATCTTTGTTCAGGGTGATCATCAAAAACTTAGACAAGCTTCCTATTTTCTTCCATAAATATAATATTTTCTTTCTCAATCAACACATTTGTGCTTCTATGCTCTATTGCTCATCTCTAAGGATTTTTCGTTTCTCAATCTTCTATCGCATTCTTCAGTCCCTGGCTTCCATCTCCATTTTGTAGGGTCTCTCTTCCTCTTCCTTACTCTACTCTGTGATTCTGTGTTTTTCCATACTCTCTCATCCTACGCACATTGTGTTTTTCCTTCCTTGGTCTTCTTCTCCATCCCCTCGGGATCCTTGCAGCATCCTACAGATGTATCCTATAGTCTTCCCTTCACAATTTGAAGGGGCGGTTTGTGGTACATTCCCCCATTAGTTATTTAATTGGCCATTCTCTCTGTATGTTCCAAATACCACAGTCATTACTACTCAACAACCTCTATGACCTTCTATTTAATGAGAAAGTGGTCTCCTCCATCAGTATGGTGTGTTGGTAGGTGAAGTCATCATGTTTTTAATCATATATTAGCTTTCTGTGCAAGCTTCCTATTTTCTTCACTGATGCATCTCATCTCCATTTCACTCAACCATCCCATGAGTTCCTCTACCTCATCAATTGCCTCTAGTGTATCATGGCTAGTACTTATCAAGGTTGTTCCCTCTCATTCAGTAGTTTGGTGTTTATATTAAATCAAAACAAAAGTGTATGCCTCATATTGTTAACATATGAATTTTGTGCATAATTACAGTCTTGAGAGAAAACAAGGTGCTACATGACAAATATTTGTGCTTTTTAGACATCAACAATACATGTCTCTAACCTAAAAAAAAATCCCACAAATTTTGTAGAGGAAAGTGCTCTAATACCACTTCTAAGGTACCATATGTATTGTAATAAAAAGGAACGAAAATATTGTAGCAAATACCAAAGGAACAAAAAAATATAGAGAATAAAAACACAAAAAATGATACATTTATTGATAGAAACCAAATTTCAATTGCCTCTTCGATGGGGAAACCTCCAACAAAGCAGATCTCTATTACAATAATTCTCAAGGAAACACTTTCTCATGCCTTATTCTCTTATTTATAATAATTCTATCTTCTAAAGAACATTATAGAGGAAGATATTTCCAGAACCAGAATCTTCTATTATGTCTTCTTACTTTAGACTTGTTCACTTTATTAAATAGGCCTTATTAACTAATGTTGGCATTTATTACATGGAAAATATATTATTATACATACATGAGGGGTTCGGGAGGTTAGGTCCCTGACATTAATGTCCTATAAAATTCATAGGTCTTCAACTGGTACTGAGAACTACAACTATCACGTAGTCTAATATTATAGTGGTCAATAGAAGTATAAAGGAATGATGCCTCTCTTTGTCTCATTTGAGACTATAATTTTTAGTTTAATGTGAACCAATATAATTACCCCTTCCTAAGAAAATATGTGCTAATGTCGACAAGTAGGGAGCCATGACTGCAAGGAGAAAAGGGATCCTTGAAATCAATTAGATCAAATATGGTATTAGGTACTAACTTGTAAGGGGATTGACTGACTGGTAAAATGGACAAAATCAAGAATACATGAGACTCAAAAAATTCCCTTGGTTGGTAAATTAGTGATGGTGGGGAATGGAAAAAACCACAAAAAGTAATATGATTTTAGAGGGACAGTCAGATATTGTATAATGTTTGTTGATTTGTGTTTGAAAGTGTCAAGGCTGTAAAAGGAGTGGTTGATAGGTAAAAACTCAGAGATCTAGAAAATTGGTTTTGGGATACTTGAGTTTTATCCAATGAGATGGATATTTGAAGAATTTTTTTTTTAATATGAATGCCCCAACCAACAACGATAGGGGTTTCCTCTAGTAAAAAAATGGTGCCATCAAATGTGATGGTTGAAGTCTACTTACTTGTTGGAAATCAAAAAGTTCTTATACACTTATTGAATAAATAAATAATGTTTTTGGTTGAATATGCATGCACAAAAATAGGTGCCCCAAGTGAAAATATGGCTTGGCATTATGGGGTTACAAGTGTTTGAGAAAAAATGAAGGGTGGGAGCCCCATGGGTGGTTTTTTGTATTAGGTGAATGGATGAGGGATTGATCTATAGATGGGCATTAACTGATCTTGGAAGAAATGAGGGGCCAATGAAAATGTGGGAGTGCATTCAATAGAACCAATCAAAACCTGTAAGGGTATGGGAGTCCATAAAGTGTGGGCTAGCAATATGAGGAGAAGAAGTATGAGGTTCATTTTCTAAAGTGTGAACTAATTGGACACTCATACCTATGGTGTGAAATATCATGAGTGTAATTTTTATTATGGACTAAAAATATGTGAGACAATTCATGTGGGTGGAAATACAACCGACAAACAGTACCTGGATGCAAATCAAGTTGGGTGAATATATTGTATTACCAGGTGTTATGAAGCTAAATGTAGATGTCAGAGGATGATACCGATAAATGCAATTGTTTATAGAGGGATTAACTACAAGCCATTTTTGAACATATACTTGAAGGGGTCATGGGATGACCAAAATTGTATGTTCTATGAGATTTCTAATGAGTAATTACACACAAAAATAAAATACCTGAAGTGAAAAATACTAGATGGTAAAGAACATGTTACAAAAATTTGATGGAATTATAGTGAGAAAGCGTAATTGTTCCCTTTAACATTGGTGGAAAAAATGGTCTCTTGATGAAACTTTTGGGTTCCCCTTGAAGGAGGATAAGGAACAATGATTTCATAGAAAAGGTACTCCCTAAAGGAGGCTATAGAATGACCGGTTAATAAACAAGGAACACCCCAAGGAAAGATAGGGAATGATGATTTATTGAAAAAGGAACTCCCTGATGGAGGCCAAGTAATCATGGGTTCCCATAAAAGGAATTCCCTTAAGGAGTTCGAGGAACCTTGGCTTCCTAAAAAAGAAACTCCCTAAAGGAGGCCAGGGAACCATAGGTTCCCTGAAAAACACACTCCTTGAAATAGGATAGGGAACCATGGGTTATCGGAAAAAAGGAACTCCATAAAGGAGGTGAGGGAACCATGGGTTCTGATGGGTATTTTTAACCACATTCCTAATTTATCAAGAATATAGTTAGAAATATTTTTCATTTACTTATTAATCCAGGGATCATATGGAACTTGTGAACTATCATGCACCATATATGTAGGAACAACTATTATTTATATGTGTTGTAGTCATAGTGTTACCTTTTCAAGGAGAGTATGGAAAATTCACCAAAATGGAAAGGTTCTAAAGCTACTTACAAGAAATAAAATCCACACACTCCGAGAAGGAAACAAACTTGTTGGAAAATGAAACATACCAGCTGCAAGTATCAGGAGTATGAATCAATTGTCTTCAGGAGAAACCCCAACAATCTATTTCTAGGAACACACTCTCTTGAAAAAGAACACATAGGTTGTAGGTATCATGAGTATGAATCAACTATCTCCCGAAGTGACCCCATCTATGTGACGAAAGAAAATCTACTAACTATTTATAGAGACTGTAAAGAATAATCTACATCACAGGGAAGAAAATAACTTATTCTAATAATTTCTAAAATGATCACTTCTATTATACCCAAAAGAAAAATGAAATTGTTGTGTTAAGCATATTTATTCAAAACTTACATGAATGAAAACTAAATATGAAATGTAATGGGAATGAATAAACAAATCCAATTATACATGAATAATCAACTACATAGTTTAAATAACAATTAACAACTAAACATGTCATGATTGCAATAAAGCTAATGAGAAAATTAATTAATTAAATAAAGCAATCTACTATGAATATGAAAAATAAGTTAAATTAAATCACATGTATAACATCCCCAATATAATCCCCAGTTTAATTAATGCATAAGATACATATGAATATGGCTATGTCCAAGAAATGTAATATGCGAATAATATTTATAATTTGAATAAATACAATGTGATACGAGTTACTGGGAATATGGACAGAGATGGGGGTTTGTTTATCCACAAGAGAGGGAATGCCTAAGAGTGTCTAAGAGGGCTTGAAGGAGGAAGTTAATTGTAGTATCCCCAACTACCTACTGGGTTATGCTACTTAAATTTTCATCTCTCTAATACTGATTTAATTCATAAAAATTCTTTGTAGTCACACACATTTATACCAAATAATAACAAAAGAGTACATGCAGTTGACACACAAGAAACCCATGAAATTAATTACATAAATAAAACACAAATTGATACTTATGTTTGTAACATCCCTAGCCACCTGCTGGGAAATGCCACATCCAAATTACAAATTTTTGATACCATTTATTTCAATAGAATATTAAATACCAACAACGTGCATACCTTCCACGTTCCTCCTAGCCATAGATCACACTGCTCATAATATCAATAGTGGGTAACCCCCGAGCTGGGGATAAAATCTACCCAGACAAAGGAATTCCTAAGCCAATGTAAGGTTTTCCAATCAACAACAATTCTCAAATTCAGGTGCCAACTCTAGAAACCATCCTACAGTCCCTCATCCTCCACATGCCTATCCCATCCTAGGAACTATGCCCCTTCTCTTCTCAATAGTCCCTCATCTTTCCCACTTCCCTTCTTAGGCTTCAACAACAGGTCGGAGAGGCAGTCTTAGAACCCTGTAGCTACAGCTTGGAAACTTGGGGATTAATTACCAGTAGTTCTCTCACCTGGAGAGAATGCTCATGGGCCTGGCAACCCACTTCTTTGACCACAATCCTGAAAACCCGCCTCTTCAACCATGGGCCTAACAACCTACTTCTTCTAGTCAGTGGGTAGATACAACTTCCATGTACAGGTATGGCTGTCGAATTCCACTTCTCTGGTATGGATGATGAAGGATCATCCATCAATGATTTAATGTTTGAATCATGGGGATAAATTACTAAATCATCCCATCTCTCTTTTCATGTGTTATATGTGACACTTAGCATATACGGGACTCCCTTGTCCCCACTTTAGAGACTTAGGATATATTCATATCCTTATATTTATCTTTTAAGGAATATTAATATAATATTCCATTGGTCTTAAGCCCCCTTAGATTATCCCTTTCCTAGAGTCTTAGCCCCCCTTTCCCTTTCAAGTAGAGTTTAGCCTCCTATCTCTCTTGTTGGGTCATTTTGCAACAACAATGTACTTTTATTAGTATATGAGTATGATTACAAATTACAATATAGGCACATTGTCCTTTTATAAATCCAGGATCTCTATCCTAATAATCACATAGGCACTCTGGCCTATAATATCCTGGCTCACCATCCTATAAACATATGTACAATTACAACTAGAAATCAACTAGGGTATTACATTCCCCTCCCCCTTATTTATGCATTGTCCTCCATGCATTATATACCATGTTCAATTCAAAATTATTCAAAAATATCCAAGACTTTGGTATTGGAATCTTGTTGTCTTCTTGGTGCTCTACTTTGCAAGCACCAATTCATGTATTCATACTATAGCTGGAAGTCATTTAACTCATTGTTCCATTTGACACACCCTCATGATTATAGCTATCATTCCATAAGGATCCATGAGTTGGATCTTCCTTGTTTCACTCACCCTTCTAGGCTCAGGTATCCCTTCACTTCTACACAATCCCTCAATGATCCATTTTTTTAAGGCTTTCACACACAAGGAGAGCACAAACTCATTATTAGAATCCCACCAAGGTTTTACATTTATAGGGCTCCAATGTCTCCAACAATAGTTTTTCTTCCCAATCATTCCAACTTTAATCAATATTATCCCATCTGTATCACACACATATAATTATTATGAGAGAATATTATAAACATCTCATTTAGCAACTCAATTTTTTTTCATAAGGAATTCATCTTTTCCCAAAATATTGTTACGGGACTTATCAGTAAATGCAGACATAAACAGATCTCTCTAGATCCACATAGATCTAGAAAAAAACAAAACATAATATGATGCTTTCCCTGAGCTCTAATCATTGAGTTTACTATCTATCAAGAGATGAGCAACATACCCTTTAAATATCGCTTCCTCTTGTCGTTGTCTTCCTAGCTCCACTCCAGTGCTCCTATGATATTGGAACTGCAAGGGAACACAAGCCAACCAAAGTGAAAGAAATATAATATAATCAACGATAACTTATGCATGTGATCAATGAATCATACAATAAAACAAAGCAAGTTTTATGGGAAAGAAACATATCATTGTATTATAAAATAATGAAAGTGGATATTACAACCAAATCCTTGATGTTGCAAGGTCCCCTTCCCATGCCTCTTTCCTCCAACACACACACTTTCTCCAATCTTGAATGAAGAAGATCCACAATGACTTGATGAACTAAAATGAGGCTCTCAAGGATGATCCAATGCAGAAGTCTCCATACAATCTTAGCTTATTCAAACTTCATTAACCTTAAAATCAACCTTAGCCTTTTCCATGAGAAATCCCTCTTTATATAGGGGAAAGAGAGATGGTTAAGGAGATTAGGATGATCCCACAAAATCGAAGAAGTGAGTAGGATCCCAACCATACGGATGCCACCTCATCTTCTAGAAGATCCCCTTCTATAAATTTCGTGAAGCTTGACTTTTTCTTAGCCTTTTGACATCGTCGCACCCTAGCTGTAGAGTATCTTGCAGAGATGTCACAAACTAGATTTAGAGAAGAGGGCGATGACCAGGCATCGTCACACCCTGCTTATGGTGCAGCCTGCGATGACCTTCTTTAATAGGGTTTTTGAGAAGATAAATTCAGTTACTTTCCTCATGAAGAAAGGCTCTTTTTGGGAACATGAACACATATTGTCAATGGATCACTAAGATGACCAAAATAATGTGTAACAAATATGAAATTATATCTCATAATTTTCATTGTTGTTGCAATAGTAGGATGTAGTATTTCTTATGTCTTTTAGTAGAACCATACTAAATACCACTTTTCCTGCAATGATTCCATCTTGCATTCAACCAATAGATTATTAGTATTTCCTATAGAATATAATTTCATTGCAATATGTACCAAAATATTACAAAGTGATCTTAGAATTTTATACACTTAATAATTCAATCACATCTATCAAATAGATTATTAAATAGAATGAATTATCATTCTCTGCATATGAATTTTCATCCATTAGGATTTTCATTCTTTCATCATCTTTATTTTCATTACTTTATTTCCTGAACAAAAATTCCTTGTAGTCAATGCTCATGTGTCTACTTGACTTGCAACTTTCCTGTTGCAATGTCTAACATCCCCTGAAATGTTCTCAATTCCATGAGTTTGTAACAATTGTGACATGTATATGTTAGCATACTCATTTTCGTTCAATAACATATATGCATGCATTCAAAAATACACATTCAACAAATGAGTTCAAGAATAAAAGTTATATCATGCATAAGTGAAACTATACCACTTACTATGCATGAGTGCAACTCTCAATGCACATCTATTCAATGCAACTTTGCATTGATTTTCAGAATGATCTATATCTAAGTCATGTATCTCATCATTGGAAATGTTGGCCAATATCTTGACACATTTTTTGTACACTTCTTATTTCCTGCTCAACTATTTGTTTTCCTTCCTTTTCGACCCGATCACTACACCAAGAATACAATTATGTGGTGTTCATTAGTGTTAGAAAAAAGGTTGTAGTCCAAACATTATTTAGAAGTAGGAAGTTCATTGGATATTTGTGTGGTACATAGCCTTTTCATAACCAAGCATGTCATGGTCTCATATAAGACTATCTTTTCTGGCATCCATTCCTATAACTGGGTCATACCCTTTATTTCTTTGGTTATTATCTCATAACCAAATTAACAAGACATGCTACTATGCCATTGTATGCATTCAAAAATTAAGAAGCTTTCATAATTATTACAAGCCTCCATCCTTTAAGACACCTAGTGGTGTAACACCCTGTTTCCCCTAGTTTGTAAAAATAACTATACTAGCCAAGAACTGTGGCGAATTCAGAAATGTGAATGTATGATGTGAATGGACCTTATGAGAAAGGTCGATGAATGTAAATAATATGATGAATATATATATAGTAGGAATGTTGAGAGGGGAAATGCTGAAAAAGAGACCACGATGGCTGAAAAAAGATGGTGGAAGGCACCTAGGAAGGTGGCGTTAACTTCCACCGAAAATCAATATCGTATTTGGACTCCACTGGCCCAGAGAACCAAGAGCGGTTCGTTGGCCTGAAATTAACTATTCACGGGTTGGTAGGTGGATGGATCCTCATGCGTAATGAGGGGATGGGGGTAAACTACCCATCCGTGGACCGTCCTGACACCTGACCACCGCGAGGGGGATCGTGCCACATGCAACCTCACTGGAAAGGAATAGGGAGGAGGTGTGGGTGATCAGGGCAGATAGACGTGAGGGAAGAGGAACTCTGGCGATATGCAGAGTAAGTGATAGCAGAGAGGAAGAAGAGTAACCTTCACTCTCAGTCACTGCCAAACAGAGACACAGTCTCGCAGCATCGTGGTCTCAGCTCGAGGGTGGCTAGTGGTAAATCCGTTGGGAGTCGCTGAGCCTACGGTTGGGTAGAAACGAGCACCCCTCTTAGCATTTGCATCAACTCTGGTGTTTTCTAATAAGTGTTATGTTTCATATCTTGAAATTTATATTCTGATATGTATGCTCAAGTTCGGTGCAACTGTGTTTGTTTTCATTGTAAGATTGTCTGTGTAATGTTTTGGTCAAAAATGGTAACTGTATGCTTATACTGGAATAACCACAGTCAGCTTATGCAAGTATATATATATATATATATATATATATATATATATATATTGAACTAACTCAGACTGCAAGCCCGTTCTCAGGAAAGATTCGTTCCCTTGTTTGTCTTACATGATGCCTCGTACAAATCTCCCCACAGAAATAGCTTTCTAGAAAGTCTAACCAAGAGTTCGCTGAAGGAATCGTTGGCGTAAGTCCTAAAACTCTGCACAAGGGAGAATGGCCCCCTTTGACTTTGGTATTTCAGCATTTCGGTAACTGGAATACCCAAAGGTGTATTCCCTTGCACCCGCAAGTCCCGAAACCCCGACTTGCGAAGTTTTGACCTGACAGTGGGTGGATAAATATCGATTAACGGATGAGATTCTATCGAAAGATCTAAGGTCAGTCACGACCGTTGGATGGGAGGAAGAAATGAGGGCGTTAATCTTGTGTTTTACCTCTTGCATCTTGAAATGTATATTCTGACATTTATGTTCATAAGCTATGAGTTTATGAATGGTTCAAGTATAAGAATGTCTGTGTGGTGGATTTTGATCAGAAATAGTGGTTTCTTCCATATAAATAGAATGATTCCACATGACTCACATTTATATATATATATATATGTATTTACTGGACTGACTCAGTTTTCAAGTCTGTGTTCAGGAAATTTATTCCCTTATTTGCCTCAGATAACGTCCCGGATAGACCTTCCAACAGGGGCACTCTTTTCGGGAAAGTCCCCTCACCTTCTAGAGCCGGGGTAAACCCCAGTATAAGACTGTCGTCGTAATATGCCCTCGAGATGGCTCATTATCTAGTCACAATAGTTAATAGCTTGGAGGCCTCTGAAGACCTTTCAGTCAGGTTTTTAAATCTGGCAAACCTTACCAAAAGCTCGAAGGAGATTTGATAGCGTACATTTTAGAAACCCAACATGAGAGAGAGTGGTTCTTGTAAGTTATGATATTTCGGTGTTTCAACATCCGGGGTATCCAAGTGCAAGTTCTCACATACTCGCAAGTTTCGAAACCCCGATTTGTGAAATCCTGACATGGTAGCGTATGGTTAAGTCTTGATTAATGAACAAGATCCTTTCGGAGGATCCAAGGTTTATAATGACCATTAGATTTGAGGAAGAGATGCAGGCATTAATGCCATGACCCCTTTTCCCCTTGCAAGAAATGAAGAAATCGGGACCATAGATCCCATGATCCATGGAAGTTCCTGGGCCATCCATCTATCGAGTACACATGGCTGCTAGTGAGAACTTCGGCATTTTGGCACCCATGAAACGAAAGGGCAAGGACCCTTGTCTTCACGAGTCATAAAATCCCGATCACCGAAACCCCAAAATGGCATGAGGTGTGAATGAGGTTAAGGAAAGCTGGGATTTGATCGTGATCGTTGATCATCCCGAAAATATCATGACCATTGATCTTGGCTGACGGTCGCCGCCGTCCATTGGAGGGACATGTGGCTGCCGGTTGACATTTTGTCTTTTTAGCATCCGGGAAACTAGAGGGCCAGAAAACCTTACCCTCACAAATCGCAAAATTCTGATACCTGAAATTCTGATACGCACTGTAGTGGAGAGGAGACGTCCCGAAAGAACCTAGACCATCCATCAGAGGAGGCGCATGGTGAGTGGTCAAAGTTCGGGAAAGTCCCGAAATCCCATGGACCGTTGGATCCACACCCTTAAGAGCCGTCGATCTCTTACACGAATTCCCATATCAGAATTCGGAGAATTGAATGACAAGAAGTCTCGGAGTCATTTCATTTAGAACTCTCAAGTACCGAAACCCCGAAAGGATCCATACCATTGGATCAAGGGAGGCTTACGACCGTCGATCTCCCCTTGGAGGGAAACTTTGGAGACCTCGAAATTTTGGGGGATTTGAATGGGGGAAGGTAGCAGTCATGCATCGCGATTCCCCGAATCCTGAAAAGCCGATAATCTCTTGGCTGGCTTAAGCATGTGGACACAGTATAGGCTCACATAGACAAGACCCTAAGAGGGAAACTTGCCCCTCACTAGCCTCGTTGAGGTTCGGTGTTTTGTTGTTTCAAGCTTCGAGATTTGCAAAGTCGAGAGACTTGACATTCTGGTAGCACTGAGTCGCGAAGTGAGAAATGACGCCATGTTGGTTCAGCCCATGGTAGTGACCCATGATTACATGGAGGTGGACATATGAGGAACTAGTTGATGCTAGGCCCTCGTAAGTATTACGAGGATGTTGATCATCGAGAAATAGGCAAAAAATTTTGAATTCCATAGTAGGTATGTGACAAGTGGTATCTTATTTCCATTAATTCATTCTAATAATATAATAATGTGATTTTATAAAATAACTTTGGCTGAGGGAATTCTTACCTAAATTCCCTTAAACAATTATGTAGAATAAATTTATAAAATACATACCTGCATAGCTTCTATTAAATAAATTTAATGCTACCTGATTAGTTGATAACAATAGAAAGTCACATGCCTCTTTTATCAGTTTTATAATCAACACTTCATTTTTATATTGTTTCCTTCCATATGCAACAACATTAGTAGCAACACTTGCAATCAAGCAATAATTCTCTCTTTCTATGTATGGTTGTAAAACAAGCCATACATAATTGTCACTACAGTAATTATAGAAACCTATTTATTCCTGTACAATTTTCCTTGTTGTTCCTAAGGAAAGTCTCATTGGATCCCTGCATCCCTTTTGTGCTCTCACTGTAATCATTGAGTTGATTAAGGTTGGTTGTCATTGATGT
>JZKD02S0066740.1:0-13286 GCA_000966675.3 Picea glauca | reverse complement strand
AAAATATTGTTTGTATGAAAAATAGACTTATGTATTGAGATTAGTCTAAATACATATGATGGTCAAAATTAATTAATGTGGTGGATGAGGCCATGAGAGAATGACCTAAAGGTTCATCAAGTCCCCACGTTCATCTTCTCCATATAAGATTGTGTTCCCTCACACGTAGAAGTGTCATTCACTCTCCTGCTACTATTTGATAAGAATTTTTGAATAACAAGTTATGATATGAAACTAGGATGTACAAGTTACCTATGGGAATCATTATGAAGACCTTAAAGATTTTGTAAATCCCCAAAATATTTTTAATATTAGGCTTATGAGCAATTTTATTATTAATAGTCAGAAATATGTATGTAATAAGAAGAAGAAATGTCTTCAGTTGTTTTGGTTTTTGATGTTAGATGACCAATATTATCTTCATCTCATTTCATTTATTTGAAAAGAAACATGAAAATATGTTGCATTTATTTATAACTAGGCTAACTAACATGCCACTTTTACTCTATCCTATATAAGAACAAGAAAATGTATTTCACGTGGAAGAATATTTCCAATGTAACCATGTGCATAACAGGTGTAGAAATACATTCATACTCAGGTTTGAAAGAGAAGCTTTAATGCATATGAGCATACAGAGAACTAGTTGCTTTGATAATGATGTGAAGAGTTGTTGAAGAAGAAAGTGGTAGTTCAATATGGTTGTTGTCTAGAACCAATGTTCGATATAATCATGATGTTCTTGGTTAACTTCCTCATTTAGACCACTCCGCATATCTCCATTTGTCATGCCAGGAATATCATATTCTTTTGAATAACGAGTCTCGTCGGTGCATCTAGAATCTTCAGAAAGGCATATCAAAATCTCCTCAATCTCATGTTCTAATTGTGTCTCTCCATCGAATGTAGTCCATGGTTCTTCGGTCTCCTCGATAGATTAGCAAAGGGAATCAAAGGATACTTCTAGATCTTATTGTGGATGTGGAGTGACAATTAAGTTATTGACTGTTGTCAAGATTTTTTCTTTCTGTGAGGCAAAGATTAAGATCCCAGCTGCTACTAGGATGGAGGGATTTCTTCCAAACTCTTGATCATATTTGAGTCCTTGTTTTTGGTTGACGGGTCCTATTTCACACATGGATTAGTGTAGAGGGGGGTTCTTACAGTTCCCAATTTTTTTTTTTTTAATTCTAAAGAAATAAAAAGAAGCAAACTTAAAGAAAATGTAAGAAAAACAATTATATACTCGAAGCACAACCATGCTACTAGGACCCTGTTGTCACCAAGTTATATGTTCACACAAGTTAGCTTCTCTTCTCATAAAAAAAATGCTAATAAAAAATAATTCTAACTACTTAAAGGAATATGAAAACCTAACTTTGGAGAAACCCCACTAAAGTGGATGTGTGGGGTATAGGAGACTAGGAGGTATAATTACAACTAATTGCCTAAAGTTGACATAAATAAAATAACATTACTAATCTAATATGCCCCAATTAAGGTGTAATAAATAACATTACTAATCTAATATGCCCCAATTAAGGGGTAATGAGCCAATATTAGGGCTTAACAGTATCTGTTATGTACAGATGTGGGACCAGTGCATCCGACATACTTCTTGAGGACTAGGCAACATTCCAGACTAGAGGCAACACCAACAATAGCCGACGGACCAGTAGTCGCAAGGGGACCTCCAACCGGAGAGGCTGAGAGAGTTTTGAGACTGGTGGAGTGGAACCTCACCGCACTCACTCATGCATTTCCCATGGTTGAGATCGAGGATCTCCCACCATCCATGCATCTTCATGTAGTTGGGGTGCCACGGACTTGGGTCCAACATTTTCGGTGTTTGGAAAACATCGTTGTTCACTACAACAGGGTCAATAGGCCTCGAGCTTAGATAGGATGGACTCATTATGTACCAAGGGAACWWTTGTATATTTTTTAGGGCATAAGCCTCGTGATGTGTACCAGATTATTATTTTTGAGGCATTCTCACCCACCTATGTACTCTGACACTTTTTTGAGATATATATATATATATATATATATATATATACATCTTTTATGTCTTATGAATCACATTTTTTACAAATGCATTTACATGTGTATCTATGTGATTCTTTTTATGTGTGTGCAACATGCCAATCTAATGCTTGATTAGTTATAGAGTATATTTCATTTGATTTAATCTCCTAGGAACATGGATATATGTAATGTAATAAAAACAACGTTCTAAGAGACATACCCTAAGGAAACGTTGGTGTAAAGTAGGATCATAAACACGGTAAACTCCATTTAATTGGTAGAAAACAAGCTGAGCATCTAAGTAGACCTGGAGGTGAGAAATGCCATGCAACAAAGTGTCATGAAGCAACTTTATCACTGCACTATACTCGACGACATTGTTTGTGGCGTCACCTAGACAAATACCTCTGGAAGATAGAAATTGGCCCTCCTCTGATAAATTGTGAATGTAAGGAGAAAGTACAATGAGAATATTTAATGAATAACTACTATACAAAGGGAAAATAGCTGAGCTAAATAGGCTCAAGAAAATCAAGAAAAGAAAAGTACAGCTGGCCAGGACAACTGGTAGTGTACAATCAACCTGTTGAGGTTACATTATATTTAACACTCCCTCTTAAACTCAACAGTTACAAACATCAACACTGATTATGCCCAAGTGTTGTCTCTGAAAATCAAAAACATATTTTCCTAGTGGCTTTGTGAAGATATCTACGAGATGATCTCGAGAACCACAGAATTGAAGTGCAATATCACCATTATTGACTAGCTCGCGGATGAAGTGAAAGCGAGTGTCAATGTGTTTTCTTTTCTTGTGAAACACATGATTTTTAGATAGAGCTATTGCTAAAGTATTGTCACAAAAAATAGGATTTGGATCCTTTTCTGTATGTGACATATCTTTCAATATTCTTCTCAGCCACACAGCTTGACAGGAAGTTGAGGTAGCAGCGACATACTCTGCCTCTACAAAAGATATTGAGACAATTGGTCGCTTCTTTGATGCCCATGAGATCAGGTTCGTGCCCAGGTGAAAAACATGTCCAGATGTGCTTTTCCTGTCATCTAGGCTGCCTGCAAAATCACTATATTTGTAACCAAATAGTTGATTACTATCAGATTTAGTGTACCATAAGCCAAAATTGAGAGTCCCTGCAACATATCTTAGAATTCGTTTCGCCATTTTCCAGTGAGAATTTTTGGGGGATTCCATGAATCTAGAAACAAGGCTGGCTGCATACATAATATCAAGCCTAGTTGTTGTAAGATACAACAAATTGCCTACTAAAATTTTGTATAGGGTAGGGTACATTGTAGGGCCTTCATCTTTCTTGCTCAATTTTGTGCCTAGAGGTATAGGGGTTTTTGCTGGATTGCATTCTTCCATGCAAAATCTGTTGATGACGTCTGCTACATACTTTTTCTGACAGACAAAAATGCCTTTGGTTGATTGATCAACCTCAATCCCTAAAAAATATTTCATTATGCCAAGATCTATCATCTCAAACTTAGATTGCATGGCATGTTTAAAATTTGTTAACTCAAGATTTCCAGTATAGATCATGTCATCAACGTATAAACATACAATCAAAATTTTACCGTGCTGATTTGTTTTGGTGTAAAGAGTTGTCTCATTTTGGCTTCTGCTGAAACCACTTTTGATCAGGTAAGTGTCAATTCTGCTGTACCAAGCTCTTGGAGCTTGCTTTAAGCCATACGAGGCTTTCTTCAACCGATATACTTTGGTTGGTTGTTCTTGGACTTCAAATCTCGGTGGTTGATCGACATAAACTTCTTCTTCTAAGAAACCATTCAGGAATGGTGACTTGACATCCATCTGGTATACTTTCCATTTGTGTTGGGCTGCTATGGCCAATAGAGTCCTTACAGTGTCTAATCTTGCTACTAGAGCAAAAGTTTAGTAGGCAGTTTGTTGTATCTTACAGCAACTAGGCCTGATATTATGTATGCAGCTAGCCTTATTTTAGGGTTTCACGACTCAAGCGCTCGATCTCATGTCCTCTTGACCCCCAAAATACCGATACGTGGAATGCCGAAATGACAAAGTGTCCTTCTCCTTTCGAAAAGTCTCCCGAAATCCTGGATTGCTGCCACGCGTCTCCTCAAGATGGACGGTCCTCCTGCATTTTGCGATTTCGCAACTTGCGACCCCCGATGACGCAAATCCTCTGTCAACTTGAAACCCTGGTAGCCGAAATACTGACGGTTTCCTCGATCTCCACCACATGTCCCAACGAATGGACGTTGTGATCTTTTCAGGATTTCGGGACTTTCACCGTGGAGTGTCCCAACCTTCGTAAACAAGACCTCCAATATCCCAAACTCCGAAATGCCAAAATTTCGATGGCGCTTGGATCTGCTGCCACCTGTCCTCTGAGATGGATGGTTCACAATCCTTTCGGGATTTCACGATTCGTGATTTCAGGATTTAGCAATTTCGTGTATCGGGGTTTGGAGTGCAGTCCCCTTTGCTCGTCCAACTCTCGATTCCCAATTTTTTGATAGAGTCAGATCGACGACTCACGATCTTTCTCGATCCAACAGTCCAGAATGTATCAGAATTTCGTGATTCATGAATTCTCACGACAGTCTTCTGACCTTAACACCCTGCGGGTCCGAAATGCTGAGATCTCGCCATGTGTCCCTTGATAGATAGTCCTAACGATTTCGTGACTTCGAAAGTTGAAATTTCTCATCTACTCTCCAGAGGACTAAGCCTTGTGCACTTTCTCACGAATCTGATGGCTATCAGTCCTCTGCGCGAAATCTAACAACTGAAATTCTTTCACCTTTTCTGTGCTCTCCTCGTCACTTATGAACTATATTTTCTCCTTAGATATTTTTGCAGGATGGATCTTACAGCTGCGACGGCTATTATTTTCTCCTTGACGTGATCTTTGCTGTCTTTGCAAGGATTTTCTCCTGTGGAAGAAAAATTCGTGAATCTTTCAAAGATTTGAAAGAATTTCATGAGTTCTTTGAAGCTTACTTTTCTCTGCAACAATCTTTGATGGATTTGAGAGAATTCTAGAAATTCTTTAAATGATTCTACCTTCTTTATCAATCTTTCACGAATTTGAACAAATCACCTTGAATTCTTCAATGTTTCTTCCTTCTGAAGCTTTCCTTCATGAAGCTTTGACGAATCTTGAAATTGTCACGATTATTTAAACTTTCTTGGTTCATGGCTTGAAGCCAACGTGGCTCCTTAGCTGCTTCCTTAAAATATGTAGGTTGACATGACATTAATGCAAAAAGATTGTGTTGTTCAAAGTCATCAAACTACTGATGGATTTCTCTCAAACTTCGAGTTCTCTGATTTTGAGGTTCAGAGAATGAGTCTCTGCTAGAAGTTGAGTTATCCTGAGAGTTTTCAGGTTGTCTTTGTACTTGCAATCTTGGAAGAGCAGGTTGAGGTATTGACTATTCTGAATTTTCTGCATTTTTAGAACTTGGCAGCAATGGATTTTGGCTGTCCATCTACTAATTTTCCGATTCATTCTAGGATTGATTTTCCAGAAATTTTACATCTCTGCTGAGAATTAGTTTCTTGGAGATTGGATTGTAAAGCCTGTAAGCTTTAGATGTTTCACTATATCCAGTGAATATACATTTCTCACTTCTATCATCCAATTTCTTCCTTAATTCAAAAGGTATGTGAGCGTATGCTATGCATCCGAATGTCCTTAGATGTGAAACATTGAGCTTTGTCCCACTCCATGCTTCTTGGGGGACTTTTAGCTTCAGTTTGGTGGTTGGAGATCTATTCAAGAGATAAGTTGAGCATGCTACTGCTTCAACCCAAAAAATATTTGACGAACTTTTCTCTTTGAGTAAGTTGCTTGCCATGTTCATTATTGTCTGATTTTTCCTTTCAGCTGCTCCATTCTGTTGTGGAGTATATCTAGACGTTGTTTGCATGATAATGCCTTGTGATTTGCAGAAATTTGAAAATTCTTTGGAGTTGTATTCTCCTCCTCCATCTGACCTGAGAGCTTTTATATATTTGCCACTCTGTTTTTCAGCTTCTGCTTTGAATTCCTTGAATTTTGCAAAAGTTTCAGACTTGTGTCTGAGAAAATAGATCTAGATTTTTCTGCTAAAATCATCAATAAACATTAGAAAATAAAAGCTACCACCTATTGACTCTGTTTGCATTGGTCCACATAGGTCAGTGTGTACTAGTTCAAGATGTTGCTTGGATTGATTTGAGGACTCTAGAAAACTAGTTCTCTTATGTTTTCCAAGTATGCAAGACTCACATGGGGAATTTTGTTCTTTAAATATGGGAAGACCGTTGACCATGGAGTGCTTCTGAAGAAGACTTAGACTCTTAAAAGGTAGATGTCAAAATCTTGTATGCCAAACCATTGTTTCATTCAGGGTGGATGCACTTTGTGCATATGGTTGAATCAGATTTGCAGTTCTGAGTGTAAGGGGAAACATCCTATTCTGAGTCATGTGGATTTCAGAAATCAATTTTCTGCTGGGGGTTTTGTCATATATATTGCAAGATGCTCCCTCAAAGAGTACCTTATAGCCATGTTCAATGAGCTGTCCTACACTTAGCAAATTATGTTTCAGATCTGGAACGTGATAAATATTGTTTATGTCCTTCTTTTCATTCTGTTTAGTAAGAATAGGTACAGTTCCTTTTCCTTGAATTTTGACTAAGGAATCATTTCCAAGTGTAATATCAGATGAGATTGAAGAAGCAATTCATGAAAGTAATTCTTTGTTACCTGTCATGTGATTGTTGCATCCACTGTCCAGCAACCCGATATCTTTAGGTTGTTCTTCAGTCTTGTGACATGAGAGAAACATACCTCCTGAGGTCTCTCCTGTATGACCACAGACATCTATTCAGAGAATGCCCCTTCAATGTTGCGCACAAAGAGGGGAACTCAGAGGCCGGCAAAGACAGGTATGGCTACATTCCGACATCAAGGAAGAGAAGACAAGTAGGAAGAAAATGTGTAACTCAAACTAACAAGGATCCATCCACCAACAATAAATATGAGATACTACAAGATCAACCGGAGAATCCCTCAAATCCCCAAAACCCCAAAGATTTCCAGAAGGAAAGCGCACCCCAACAAACAGGCACAGGGGGTAAAGGACCAATACAGGAAAAGGATCCAAGCAACTTGACCATAGTTCTAGATATTAGAATGGGGAGCCACTTGGAGTAAGAGGATGGAGATGCTGAGATGGATCTTAATGAGCAGGAACTAGAAGAAGTGGACCTGGAGCATCTAGAGCATGCTTATCGACACCATAAACTGTACACTATAACCCTGGATCAATTGTGGAAAGTGCACAATGTTTTCCTCAACTCCTCAGCTGGATCCACAGCCAGATCTAGTAAGGGTCTGGGAATACAGGGTAATAAGTCAAAGGGTCAGATTAAACCACAGAAAGATGAAAAGAAAAGGGGAAGGAAATCAACAAACAAGCGTATACGAGAGATAGGTCACTTCATGGTGAACTCCAGTCAAATCCACCTTATCTCGGATAGCTTTCCCCCTCTCCCTCCCCCCTCTTCCTCATGAAGATCATCTCCTAGAATATAAGAGGTCTCAACGGACGTAGCAAGCAGAATTTGCTACAAGAACTGATTTTGGCAGAAAAATTGGACATTATGCTACTCCAAGAAACAAAGTGCACTATCGAAGACATAGACAGGATTCTCCCCTACTATTGGAAGCAAGTGGAGGTAGTTTCCATAGCAGCCACTGGCACAACAGGAGGCCTATCTATGCTATGGAACCCCAACACAACCATCATGGAAAACTTCATCACTACCAATTGGTCCATTACAACAGCCTACAGGCTCATTGGCTCCAACAAACCTGGCCACCTTACTAATGTCTATGGGCCAGCCAGCTTTAGGGACAAGCAAGCCTTTCTCAACAACCTAGACTACCTATCTACCTTAGTCGAGAGAAACAAATGGATTGTTGGGGGAGACTTCAATCTCATTCACAACCTGAAAGAAAAAAAAGGAGGCACTCAACGCCTAGATCGGGAAGCTAGTGACTTCGATAGTTTCATTGACAATAGTAACCTCATAGACCTAGAAACCCCCAATGGCACTTACACCCGGACAAATAGAAGAAATGGAACACACCAAATTGCCTGCAAACTGGATCGTTTCCTAATTTCTAAGTCCCTCATGCTGGAAGGGACAGCTCTGGAGTCAAGTATTCTCGATTGGCATGGTTCGAATCACTGGCCCATCCATCTCTGGCTAGAGGTTCCTGCCACCCCAGGTCAAAAACCCTTCATATTCGAGCAGTTCTGGCTCAGCCACCCAGATTTTCACAATAAGATCCAATCTTGGTGGAGAGAGGCAGAGGTACCCCATGGCTCCAAAATGTATCGATTCCATCAAAGGCTCAAGAACCTTAAGCAACAACTTAGACTCTGGAACAGGCAAACCTTTGGCAACATCTTTGACTCCCAAAAGCAGTTGACAGAACAAATGAGCATGACACAGAGACAGATCTGGAAGCAAGGTCTTACAGAAGATCTTAAAATCAAGGAGGCATATAATAATCAACTGTTGGAGGCAAGGAAATCCCAATAAGAGACTCTCTAGAAGAAAACATCTCGCATCCAATGGCTCAAGGAAGGTGACCGAAACACAAAATTCTTTCACAGGACCACCATTCAATGACTACATACCAACCGAATCACTCAGTTAACCTACACCAATGGCCAAATTATCCATTCCCACGAGGAATTGGTCTCTTTTTACAAGGATCTCCTCATGGAACCCCTAGCGGATAGATCTCAAGCCATCTCTAAGATCACGCAGCATATACCCACCCTAATAACTCCGGAACAAAACTCCACCCTGCTCAGGCCCATTGCTATTGAGGAGGTAGACCAGGCACTTTATAACACCCCCAAAGGAAAGGCTCCAGGTACATATGGATTCACTAGTGACTTCTTCCACCATTGTTGGTAGATGATCAGGGAAGAGGTTTGGGAAATCATTGAAGACTCCCAAGGTTCAGAACAAGTCCTCCCAACTCTTAACATGACTTTCCTCACCCTCATACCCAAGGAGGGGTAGATCTCTCACCCCACGCAGTTTCGACCCATTTCCCTATGCAACGTCATCTACAAACTTCTAACCAAAGTGATTTCTAGAAGACTCAAGACCATCCTACCAAGGATCATCTCTCTAGAACAATCGGGTTATGTCGAAGGCAAGCAGATACTGGACAATTTCATCTTAGTTCATGAAGTTATCCACTCCTTGCAGAAGACCCAAATTCCAGGTATCATACTTAAACTTGATCTTTCTAAGGTCTTTGACAAGTTAAGTTGGGACTACATGCGTGCAATGCTCCTTGCCTTTGGATTCGACCACCTGTGGGTAGAGTGGATTCTAAATCTCACATCCTCAACTTGTTTCTCTATCATGTTTAATGGGGTTCCCCCCCATCCTTTCTCTCCCTCCAAGGGAATCAGACAAGGAGACCCTCCATCCCCTTTCTTTTTCATTATCATGGTCGAGGGTGTCAGTCGATCCATTCATGCAGCCATAGCAAGCAACTTGCTGACAGGTCTACCTCTGCATGGTATCTCCCCCCCGATCTCTCATAGCCAATTTGTTGATGATACCCTGATGATGGGCTCCCCCAAAGTTAAAAAAGCACACTCCTTCCTCTCGATCCTTCAAACTTTCTCTGAGGCCTCAGGATTGGACTTCAATAAAAACAAATCCTAGATCTTCTTCTTCAATATGCCTGCCCCAATCCAGAACAATATCTCTATCATCCTTGGGTTCACCAGAAGCTCCCTTCCATCCAAATACCTTGGCATTCCCCTGCTAGACAATGCCCTCAGAAACACCTCTTGGGAGCATCTCCTCTCCTCCTTTTCCAAAAGGCTTTCTTCCTAGACCTACAGAACCCTAAACTTTCTCAGCCGCCTCATTCTTCTCAAAGTTGTGCTTCAAGCCCTTCCAATCTACACCTTTTCAATGCTTGCCATCCCTAATTTTGTCCTTACAACCATAAGAAGCTTGCAAAGGAACTTCCTATGGTAGGGCTTCAATACAGGTAAAAAAATCGCATTGATCAACTAGGAAAAGCTTTGTAAGCCCAAAAATCAGGGAGGACTCTAGATAAGGGACACCTCAATCATGAACAAAGTCCTTAGTGCCAAGATCTGGTGGCGATGGCTAAAAAAACCCAATGACTTATGGGCCAAGCTCTAGAGAGGAAAACATGCACCCAATATGGTGGAGAGGAACTTGATCAGGTGGAATGGGGACAACCTTGGATCTTTAATCTAGGTTGCAGCTAAGAAAAATCGACATCTGGTAACAAATCATGCTTTCTGGGAAATTTAGAATGCGAAAAAAACCCTCTTCTGGAAGGATTCGTGGCATCAGTGCCCAACACTAGACCGAGAAGACTAGGCTGACAATATCATCATCCCAGTTACTCAAGCATGACTGAAAAAGATAGCAGACTACTAGCAAGACGACCCAACATACGCCACCTGGAGATGTTGGAATTTAAATAAAGAGCACCTGAGTATAGAGGCACATGTGGACCTAAAACCCTGGTATGAGGAATTGAGCAAATGAAAAATTCCCACTCTTACCGGAGAAGACATTCTAAGATGGGGATACTATCTAAGGGGCACCTTCAACACAAAATAGGCCTATGCCATCAAAACTCACTCTGACCCTAAACACACAGGAAGAGTATGGAGCAAAATTTGGGCCCTAAAACACTGGCCAAAAATTACTCTCTTCCTCTGGCTTGTCACTCATTTGAGAATTCTCACTTGGGATAACCTTTCAAAATGGGGTTTTGTTGGCCCATCTATCTGCATGCTCTGTGGAAAAGAAGTTGAAACCATGAACCATCTCCTCAATACTTTCTCCTACGCATCTCAAGTCTGGGACCGAAGTGCACAGATCATGCGCACCTCGGATCGAAAACAAGATAGCATCATCGACACTATTGCAGACTAGAGAGACCAGTATTTTCAATCACCCCTTCTTAATCGTATCTAGAAACTTCTTCCAGGCTTCATACTTTGGCAAATTTGGAAGGAAAGAAATAGGAGGATCTTTAGAAATTCCCAGGTCCCTTGGCAACATTGCTGGAACCAATGCCGCCTCAACATCCTGGAAACTATCAGCCTTCATCATTGGACTGCAAAGGATCTGATGGGAACATCTTCTGAACCTATTATCCTTCAGTATTGGAACATCCCTCTTTCTCAAAACCCGCCCCCTTCCCCCTTCTCACTCCCTCTTCAAAGCATCCCTTCAATCTGGACTCCCCATGAGGAAGGCTTCATCAAACTCAATTTCGATGGAGCCTCCAAAGGTAACCCGGTAGAAGCATGTTATGGAGTGCTTTTCTGAAATCATCGAGGACACATCCTTCTCATTAACGCAGGTAGCCTAGGACACACTACGAACAATGTCGCTGAGCTTTGGGGGTCACCAGAGGATTGCAATTAGCAAATGAACACAACTTCACCAAGATGATTGTAGAAGGGGATTCCCTAATCATTATCAATCTCTTTAGGAGAACTCTAAAGGGAGTTGACTCGGATCGAATCTCTCCCTACTGGAGACTCTCTCATGGACTAAAAACAATCGTGAATCTCCTGCAACCCAATCAGGCCCTCATACCCTCTCACATCAGAAGGAAGGCCAATCAGATAGCGGTGATTTGGAAAACTTGGGGACGAATTGGGATGGACTGAAACTCCTATGCTAAGCGTCCCTCAATCCGTTACATCCCATACTCCAGCACTGTAAGCATAAAGCCACAGTAGTGGATAAGGCCTCGGATCGAGTGATTGTGTGGGACACATGGCAAACCGAGGAGGTGCGCACAGGCCAGCATGGCGAAAGCCATGTGACGGATCCGTGCCAAGAACAGTCGCGACCCCCATGCAATTAAATCCTCCTATGACGTCCAAGGCGCCATTAAGCCTGGTGTGTTTCCCGTCTCTGGCTGTCCTCTCGATGGACGATCTCATTGAAGGTGTCGTTAACCTTTGCATGTGTCTTGGCCTTCATCTCCTCCAACTGCGCAGATATGGCTCATTCCAGCTTACCCCTTCCTTGGCACTCTCTTGCTGTGCTTTCAACCCTTCCTACCAGCTCCTTGGCGCTCTCCTACAACTGGCTCTTCTCTATCTCTCTCCATTCACCTGGTGCTTCCCTCGCAGCCCAGTCATTTCCCCCGAGCTGTCAGCATGCGTAGGCAAAGAGGCAGGCCAAGAAGGGGCTCGCCCCAATTTCCATCTCGGCCATGAGCGCCTATACCTCGCCTCGGTTTCCATTTCAGCGTCAGATGCCTATCCCCCTCCCAATCTTTGCTTTCCTCACACTCCTCGCACTCATCGCACTCTTCGCAAAATGAACTTGAACCACTCGCCACCTCTTCCCAGCTTGAAGGTTTGGCTCTTACACACAGCTCGCTCGGCTTACCCTCAGAGCCCATGTTGGACAAGGCCTCCACTTCTCGGGCACCTCCTAAAGCACCTCCACTTCCCTTGGCCAATGCACTTGTGTTTTCTTCAGAAGCCTTTCACATTCGCCCACCCTTGGAGGTGCCACCTTTTCCATATTCTATCTCCGACTCCATCCCAGAGGAGCAGATGCAGGACAACATGGGCATTCTTTATGGGCTGGTCTTCGAGCTTCGACAGGGCATGGATGATCTACAATTTTGACTACAGCAACTGGATGGGAAGGTCTCTGTACTCCTCCATATCCTCTCCAGCTTCCAGGGAGCAGCAACGCAAGCTGAGCACGTCCCAGTAGAAATGTTTGGTAGGAGTGAACAGGAGCTTCCAGCGGAAGGTGGCGACTTGGGACAAGCCATGCACGTGGATGGGGAGGTTGCAACAACAGTGGATAATGTGGATGCTGACGCGTAGATGGAATGGCGAGGAACACCTGTCGAAGAAGAGATCTGGTGAGACAACCCATGCCACCTAGTCAGACTATAAGCCAAATGTATGACGCTTATGGAGGCTCTACTCATGTTTTTAGTTTACTACTCTCAGCTCTATTTATAGTTTTACTAGTTTGGTAGACATGTAGACCATAACACTGGCTGGATGAACTGGTTTCCCCTTGGGGAAGTTCAGTTATTACAACACAGTAATTCTGAACATTCTATAACTCTGGTTTTATTTTTCGGAGGCTCTTTATATATTAATAAAATACTCTTACTTACAAA